>JBCEWC010000070.1:0-89217 GCA_038996855.1 Solanum aculeatissimum | reverse complement strand
TAAAGAAAAAAGGTTTTTGGGTCTTCATGGTTGAAAGAGAAACCATGAATCAAGCCCACATATCTTGAATTCACCAAAAGAAATAAGAAGATTCTGAAGAAGAATTGATTTTCCCCAAATCCCCAAGCTTGTCTTCAACGAAGGTAGAGAGACAATTGAGAGAGAACTTTGAAGAGGTTCAAGAGATTGAATGAGTTAGGAGTGATTAGGGTTCAATTCAGGGGGTTTAGGAAGGTTTCAAAAGACTAAAATGGTCCGAGAACCAATTAAAATTACAATTTAACCATTAATGAATTAAGAAGAAAAACTGAAATAGTCGTTGACGAGGACATCTTCACGGTTCGTGTAGAGGCTCACGGACCGTGAACTTGACCGTGAAGCCACACTTAGCTCGTGCCTTGGCTTGAATTCTTGGGAACTTTCTGGACCACTTCACGGATGCCCTCACGATCCATTAGGCATCACACGGACCGTGAAGTGGTCTGTGGAGCCTTACTTGGCTCGGGGCCTTCGTCCAATATCTAGACCATCATCTGGATCACCCCACGAACGGGCTCACGGGCTGTGAACCCTCACACAGTCTGTGGTCCTTTCGTGAAGCCCTGCCTTATCCAACTTTGTCCCTTTCTTTCCAGAATGCTTCCATACACAGACAGTCTCACCAAAACGGTCATAACCTTCACATCTGAACTCCAAATCGAGTGAGACCACTTGCATTATGAAGATAACTTGATGAGATTCACTTTAATAGGTGGTATCCCACACAGTTCATACTGTACCAAGATATATGGCTAATCAAAGTTAGCCCTGCCACACAACCTTATGCAAAACCCAACCAACACGATTCTTTTGAACATGGACACATAAGTAAGACCCATGATGGTCACTAGCAAATCAAAACAGGTTCAAAATAGACCTTGATCAACCACTACAAAATTCAAAAAAATTCGAGTGGTTACAAGATCAACATGGATTTTGTATTTGGTTTGCCTAAGACAAAGAAGCATTTTTATTCCATATGGTTTATTGTTGATAGGATGACGAAATTGGCTCATTCCTACCAATTCAAGAAACTTATGATGCCGAAGATTATGCTAAACTTTACATCCATAAGTTGGTTAGATTACATGGGGTTCCATTGTCTATCATTTTAAATTGTGGTGCTTAATTCACTTCACACTTTTGGAGATCCTTCCAAAGAGGTCTTGATACTAAAGTCAAGCTTATCATGGTCTTTCACCTGCAAACAAATGGACAAGCCAAAATGATCATTCAAACTCTTGAGGATAAGCTTAGGGCTTGTGTTTTGGAATTTAAAGGTAGTTGGGATGAACATCTCCCACTTATTGAGTTTTTTTACAACAGTAGCTATCACTCAAGCATCGAAATGGCCCCCTTTGAGGCTCTATATGGTAAATATTATAGATCACCGGTTGGGTGGTTTGAAGTGGAGGAAATGGATTTGATAGGTCTGAATTTTATTATGGAAGCTTTCGATAAGGTGAGGATGATAAGGGAAAGACTGAAGACAGCTCTAAGTAGGCAAATGTCCTACTCTGATGTGAGCAGAAGAGATCTTGAGTTTAGTGTTGATGATCGGATGTTCTTGAAGGTCTTACTCATGAAGGGTGTAGTTCAGTTTGGTAAGAAGGGAAAGTTAAGCCCAAGTTATGTTAGGACTTATAGAATCTTGAGGAGAACTAGTAAGATATCTTATTAGTTGGAGTTGCCTATGGAGATTAGTATGGTTTATCCAACATTTTATATGTCCTGTTGAGAAAGTGTGTAGGTGATCCAAACTCTATTGTGCCTTTGGAGGTTGTTGGTGTTGAGGAGAATTTTGCATATGAATAAGTTTCTATTGATATATTGGATAGATATGTGAAGAGGTTGAGGAACAAATATGTAGCATCTATCAAAGTCCTTTGCAGAAATCAAAAAGTTGAAAGTGCCACTTGGGAAACCAAAGCAGACATGAATAAATAATATCCTTATCTCTTTCACTCTACTTAAGCCTAAGGTATTAAGCTAATCCTATTTGTGGTGTAAAGTCATGTGATATAGTCCTTTCATGTCATGTTCCATGCATACATACTCATAGTAAACAAGTTTCGATGATTTTTGATGCATACGTCTAGGATTTTTATGAAAATGATCTTTAAGTTGCATTGATGCATTTATGTGGGCTGAAAGTTGTCTAATAACTCTTCTTAAGCGTATTTCCATCACATTTGGGGATGAATGTTCCCAAGGTGCAGATATTGTAACACCTCTCATGCTACTAGGAACAACCCTATAGTGTATTTATTGAATATCATAAAATCCATGTGTCCTTTGGTAAATCTTACTTCATATTCTTTTTAAAGAGGAAAAATTGAGTAGGAAAAGGGGCACCTTCGATTTTTAGGTTAACCGTATAAAAAAATAATATTTTGGCTGATTTTGCCTTAACTAGAAGAGTGTGCAACTAATCTGCGTCGTGGACTTATTCCTTGATAATACAAAAATGGCTGAAACTAATTCCTAGGTAAAAATAGGAAAAAATTAAACTTCGTACAAAAATGTACTGCACAGAACCCAAGGCACAATGCGCCTATGTTCTCTCATAGTTCAAATGTTTTCAAACTTTCTCCAAATCAAGTTAGGATAATTAGGTCATAACCCAACACCCTTATAGACGGGATTCCTCAAACATTTCAGCCATTTTAGTCCCAAATCACTCTCAAACACTCCAAAAATCCTCCTAAAAAACCCTAATCCAATTCTAAGATTCTCAAGAGATTCCATTGAAGTTCAAGAATTAAAGTGATTCCTTCACGTTTTCTTCATTAATTTACTGGTTTAAGGGATGTAGGTTCTTCTTCCATCGGGTATTCTACCAATGGATCCCAACTCTCCTTTTTAATGAAATTTTATGATTTTAAGGATTGATATTCTATGGTACTTCCTCTTATTCATTATGAGCATGATTTAAGTTTGATTTTATCAAGTATTGGTTTGATTATGCATAGACACCTATCTATCCTATCATGAGTTGATTTATGATTATTGAAGTTATGCATGATATGAAACTATGAAAGGTTATGGATTTTAAGATGGATTTCAAAATACTTAAAAAAAGGTTTTACTATTATGATGGTGGGTTGTTTGAAGGATTTTTAAATGATCATGTTTTACTTTATTCATGTCCTATACTCTTGTATTTCATGATTTCAAGCTTCTATGCATACACCCACCATATTTGACTAAGTTTACATGATGAAGTCTCATATGTTGATGAAATGTTTTGTGGCAAGCTATACAAGACAAGCATGTTATGATAATTCAAGGGCTCCTAAGCATGTGTTCAACTCATGAAAAGTTCTATGATTGATAAGCAATATTTTGAGCCCTATTATGCTATGTTTTACCCTCATGTGTGTCGGACTCTGACGTTAATGCTCAACACATACCCCTACTTGGAGGTTGAAGCGGTCGTAAACATGGGTTAGGATCGTTCCCACGAGGAATATGGTAGACTCTATATTAGCACACTTTCATAAAGTGAATCGATATACCCTAATATCTCACAGAAAATAATAAATAAATATAACGAGGGGATTTGCAAGTAAAAATAAATTCTAAACTAAAATAGCAAGTGTTTGTAATCAAAAGAGAAGCGAACTAGGGTTATGTGTTCACCATGACTTCCTAACTAAATGTTCTTGGATACTTGCGACTCTCTACTGGTGTGTAGGTGCAGGACAATAAGTTATGTTCTCCTAAATACTTGATTGGGCATCTACGTGAATTTCATCATATTACTTGATCGGGCTCTGTGATGTTGCTTTACTAACCCTTACTTTTATCCTAGAACAACCTTACTGCATCTAGTAGATTGATTAGTTGAGAAAAATTGATCAACCTCAGTTAATTAATTCTTTTTCTATTCATCACCTCCTGGATCGGGCAAGTGATACTAGGCGAGTTCTAACATTGGTCATCCGTTAAAAATTAGTTAAAACAAAGAGATTAATTTATGCATCCTAACACCATCTAAGAATTTGCATGTTATCCAATTTTATCTTAGTTAGCTTGTCATGGTTCCCACAACCCTAGTTGTGGATTTAGCAATGCATGCTTGGAGTATGATCAGAAATCATGCAAGAAGAATACATAATTAAACTACTTACGCACAAGAATTGATGAACAAAAATCCTAAATCTCAATGAAATTGCAAACTTGATTCAATAAAATCACAAAATAATGTTCACAAACTCTCTATCTTGTTATTCTCTCTGTAGTAGTGTAGTATCTAATGTTCTATATCTGATAAAAATCTATTTATAGTACTTAAAATACAAAGTTGAAATAAAATAGGATAATTGTGTCGGTGCCAGTTACGAGCAGCTTTTACGGCTCGTGGGGCAGTTCACGGCTCGTGAGTCAGGGTCTCGTGGAGTGTAGTTGCATCTACTGACATCTTTCATAAAACCTTCTCCACAAGTCGTGTAGGATTTCATGACCCATGAAGGGTTTCGTCTGAGCCACTTTTAATAACTTTTCAATTTCTGCACTTCACTTCACGACCACACTCTACGACTCGTATGATGGTCTACAACTCGTGGTCCTCTCTCGTAGAGTATGACTCACTTTTCACCCCTTCACTAGAACATCAAACAAAACTCTCTCTACGACTCATGGAGTGACCCACGACCCGTAGAGGGTCTCATAAACTTTAAAAAATCTTGCAAATCTGCACTTCAAGCTCAACCAAGCCAACACTGAAATCCTACAAAACAAATAAAAACAAACATCAAATCTACTAACATCGCTTTGAGAACGCAAACAATTCTCAGTTTTAAGCATTAAAAGTGTTGTATTTTGGCAACACATCAACACCCTCAACTTAAAATTATTGTTTGTCCTCAAGCGACGAACTCAATCTACTTAAGCAGCCCAGAGACATATAGACATCAACCCAATGGCACAGACTACATAAAAATTCTCAACACACTATAATATCCAGTAGTGCAATTATGACAAGCTATGCAACCACAAATAAGCAACATATCACTGAATTAGTCAAGTATCACCAATGCAATGCAAGTTCTCTCATAGAAAGAAGTCCTATCATATACTCTGGGTGATATTTTTCAATTCAAGTTCATTGGGACTATATCAAAACACTCACCCTCACAAAAGATATTTGAATATTGTGCCCAATACCATATGTTTTCCCCTATACTCTAGATTGTGACTTATTGACTAGTTGGACTAGTATCACTTTAGGACTTTCTAAGCTTGTAATGTAGGATCAGGGGGCTTTGGAGTGATTGTATGGAAACAATAGTGACTGCGGCCCTCTTTGATACTGCATTATTCACCACTTTTACCCTACCAACCTATCACTTTTCTTTTCTTCTCCCTTTTTCCCATTTTTTTACTGCTTAACGGTGTTTTTCTCTTCTTTTTAGCGCATTGCCTTAATTCATTTACACTATTTTGAACTTAGGAAAACTTATCATTTTTCTTGCACCCTTTTTATTCTTTTTCTCCCTCTTTTGTATCACTAAGCGTTTTTCCAACTTTTTATGACTTCTTTTTATACCAACCACCCTCAACTTAAGCTTTTGGCCTAAGATGAGGTGCACAATACCTATCCTACGAACCAGGGCCACTTTTTGGGTAGCCACCCTCAACTTAGACTTTTTGCCTGAGTTGAGGTTCACAGTGTTCAAGAAAAGACCAGGGCCAAGTTTGGGATTATCATTTATTAAGGTTCAGGCTTATTAGGTGTTTACAAAGAATATGGTCAATGTTAGGCTCAAAAAAGGGATAACATCTTTGGTTGGTTATATTTAGGCTGAGTGGGCTAAACCAGAACAATGGTCTAAGATCCTTTCCTAACCAACTAACCTAGAGTATAAATCCTGAGTAATAGGGTAAGTTCTGAATTAAAGCATAATAAAGAATCATGTAATTACGCTCGCTCACTCATGGCACTACTTTACATGTTTACACAAACTACCAAATCATGCTTTTTATCATAGTTCACATACTTATCAGAATAAACATTATTAGATAACCTAATCATGCATGGTTACTATCAAACTAGCTAAACAAGAAAAAATTGATGGGTATCATTTTTACACAAAAATAAACTATGCCATGGATATTAATACTATGTACTACAAATGCTACCTAAACATCCTAAACATGTTGGTTCAACATAAAATAAAATCCGCAGGGAAAGAACACAGGCAAGAAAATCCTTTGGAATAAAAAATTGGGATAGTTATAGGCCAAAGTTACTCAGACTTCACTGAGGTTGTATAACCACCCATACCCCACCAAAAAGATTGTGTATTATACTCAATACACGTGAACAAAATATAAAGAACTGGGGTCAAACGAAACATACCAAGGCGCCTAAGTGCCTCTCTCAGTCTTGGGTTGCCTCCCAAGTAGCGCCAGATTTATTGTCACAGCACGACGTGGGCTATCTTATTACTCAGACTTCATCAATATCCCACACCTCCATCTTAAGCTCATCTGGCCTCTTCATTGACCTACAGACGTTGAAGGTGACTTCTTCATCATTCAATCTAAACTTGAGGATGTCGAATTCTATGTCCACTAGGGCTTGTTCAGTAAGAAAGGCCTTCCCAAGATGATTGGGACTTCAAAGTCGACTTTGCAGTATAAGATTACAAAGTCCACAGGAAATATGAATTTGGTCACCTTGACGAGGATATCATGTAGGATTTCCACCGGCTTCTTCACAGTTTGATTAGCCATCAAAAGTCTCATGCTATTAGGTGTAGGGGCTACCAGGCTGAGCTTCTGAAAATCACAAGGGGCATCAAGTTAATGTTGGCACCAAGATCACATAATACACCTACGAACTCCACATCCCCTATAGTGTAGGGAATGGTAAATGCTCTGGGATCCTCTCTTTTCTTCACCAAGGACCAGGTAGAGATAGCACTATAATGTTGGAGCTCTTATGAGAGCTCTTGACTCACGGTACGCTTCTTTGTCATCAGATCCTTCATAAACTCGGTGTATCCAGGCATCTTCTCCAATACCTCAATCACTGGGATGTTGATGAAAAGTTGCTTCAACCTGGAAAGTAAGTGTTTGAACTTACCTTCCTCCTCCTTTTTCTTTAGTCTCTATGGGAAGGGAGGAAGAGGTCAAAGAATGGGTCTCAACTATTTTGGCACGACATTGCTTTCCTCAGTCTGAACACTAACATCTCCTATTTCAGCTTGCTTATCCACAACACCCTCATCACGAGCCTCATCATCATCTACAGGCATTGGAGGATCAGTGGCATGCTTCCCACTACGAGTTGTGATAGCCATACACTTCCCTTCATTCTTTGGATTCTGAACAGTAATGTTGGGTAGAGTATCTTTCTGGCTTTGGTTTAGCTGGGTCGAGATCTGACCGAATTGTTGCTCAAGTTACTTAATTACAACTGAATGAGACTCAATCTTTTGATTAATGTTGGAGATGTCAGTCTTCATCCCTCTAAGTGTCTCATCCTGCGCATCAACCTTCTTTAACAATTTGTCAAACATCTCCTCAACTCTGGATGAACCTGCACCAGAATCATGATTGTGGGGTGGAACGTAGGTGCCACTTCAGTAGCCATCTTGGTGACCCCACTCAGTATATCTATCTTGGCCTCTGTTTTGATCATAGAAGCCACCAGTTGTTATTGTTATACGCTCTCTCTCATCCGTAGTTCCGACCTTGGTTTCCTTGCCCTTGTAGCTAGTAGTCCTGATTGAACCCCTGGGTATTAGCCGGAAACCCCTCATCTTCTTATCTACAAAACAAGAATCTTCCTCAAAATAAGGCTCCCCATACATGGGTGTTTGGATAGGCTGATGGGCGACAACATTCACCTTCTCAGCATTCTGCTTCATCAGTAGCTCCATATTTGTTCTAATTCGTGCTAGTTCCTGTATCACCTCTTCACTGACTTGTGCTTGCACCAGAGTAGTGGCAACTGCAAATGAGCTCTTTATTTTGGCTTTGTCCTATGTGCCCCATGCACGATTTGTTTTGACCACCCACTCTAGCCTCTCGGCGATCTCCTGGAAAGTATGATATATGAGTGATCCACCCATGATGGTACAACTGTTTGCCCGTTCTCATCAAAGGCTTTGTAGAAGATTTCAACCAGGGATCATCTATGATCTTGTGGTTAGGAACCCTTCTCAGACACTTTGAAAATCGCTCCAAAGTAGTACCACTCAAATCACCAGGAAACTGTTCAAAGTTGTTAATCTCCAGTTTCAACTTGAGCTTTTTGGAGATGGGGAAATACCTCTCCAAAAAGACCATCTACAATTCAACCCAACTGGTGATTAAGATTTGTGAGAGCTCAGCTAGCCATGACGTTGTAGTGCAGTAAGAGATAATGGGAAGATACGGAGCCCAACAACATCTATGGACAGATTTTAGTTCCCCATTACATTCTTGCAGATAAAAACAAAGTTGTGCAGGTGATTGTGTGGATCCTCTAATGGTAGCCTTGCGAATAATCTGCGATTCTGTAGCATTTACAATAACCCACTTGACACAACGAACTTAGTGTCATCCAAAAGTGGAGGTAACACTATTGCTTCCATGATATCTATAGCCATCGGGTTCGGCTGATATTAATTCCAATCATTTGCGGTGGCTTGAAGTCCCTAAGGTTGTGGAATGACTATGGTGGGTTATCCCCATTTGGATTCAGTGCAAGGTTAGCTGCATTCTCAATATTATTACCAGGTTTTCGGGCCATTCGTCTTTGGGTTTGCTCAATCTCTAGGTCAAAAGGAATCAAGGGAGTGCCTCGACTTCTCGTAGTTGACATGCATTGTTCACCTGCACCCTATGTCAAGACAAAAACAAAAAAAAATGTAAAATTAGGAAAATGAAGAGCAATCTATAAAATTACAGTGTGCTAATCAAGTCTAGCCATATTTCCCGATAATAGCGCCACTAAATGTTGGACTCCGACATTAATGCTCAGCGCATACCCCTACTTGGAGGTTGAAGCAGTCATAATCAAGTATTTAACCTAACAAGGATTAGGATCATTCCCACGAGGAATATGGTAGACTCCGGATTAGCACACTTTCGTAAAGTAAATCGATATACCTTAATACCTCCCAAAAAAAGAAAATTAAATATAACCAGGGGGTTTGCAAGTAAAAATAAATTTTAAACTAAAATAGCAAGTGTTTGTAATCAAAAGATAAAATGAACTAGGGCTATGTGTTCCCCATGACTCCCAAACTAAATGTTTTTGGATACTTATGACTCTTTTTTTGTGTATAGGTGCAGGACAGTAAGTTATGTTCTCCTAAATCCTTGATCGGGCATCTAGGTGAATTTTATCACATTACTTGATCGGTTTCTGTGATGTTGCTTTACTAATCCTTACTTTTAACACTCTAGGTGGTTAGAAGATGTTGGATTTTTTGACCTTAAGATAGGTATCGTTGATGGTGAGGTTGGTTTGCTTCAGCTATCACCCTATGTTTGCTTATTTCAATGGTTTTTGTGTGGTATTGGTTCTATTTGATATTTTTGGTACTATTGGTTGTGTTTAGTTCAATTTATTGCAAGCTAGCATCAAAAAGAAGAATTGGAGGAGTTTGTATAGTTTTAAAGTGAACTTGGGATTATTTTCTAGGCGTGAGTTTTATTCTAGTTTGTTCAATGAGTGAGGGTGCCTAAGGGTCTGCAGATCATGCAGATTGAATATCCTCGTGTTTTCATGCTTTCACACTGTGATTATTCTTAACTTTTACGAACAAAATTGCTTTTAATAGTGGATGTAGTAATGAACCTCGCGCCATTTTCTCCATTTTTCAATCTATTCAGCATTGACAGTTTTTTTGTAGCGACCCCAAGTCATTTATGACTTGCTGACACTAACAGTTTGGTCTCTTGGTCATTATTTTTATGTTTTGGAGATCTTGGAGTTTGATAAATTGACTTTGGTCAAAACATTAGGAAAATGGCCATGAAATGTAATTTTGACGATTTCATCAGCTCTGAAATGGTCATTTTAGACCAAGAAAATAGTCAGCTCAATTCTTGAGACCATTAGTGCAAGTTTGTGCCAGTAGGAATTTTTGACCTTTAAGCTTTGGCCTAAGTTTGGCATTGGTCAATACTCTTGGAAATCATTCTCGAATGAGAATTTCTTTAGTGTGGTTAGTTTTGAAATGTCGACTTTAGTCTAGAATACTCTTTGTGCGTGTCTTGAGGATTTCAATCTCCTTTTGAGCCCTTCAGTGGATTTTGGCCTAATGTGG
The DNA here is from genome assembly GCA_038996855.1 of Solanum aculeatissimum. NCBI lineage: Eukaryota > Viridiplantae > Streptophyta > Magnoliopsida > Solanales > Solanaceae > Solanum > Solanum aculeatissimum. The sequence goes on along the minus strand of JBCEWC010000070.1, from coordinate 78,907 downwards.
TGCTTGAGAGTGAGACCCACTTCATGTCAAGACTCCATAAGAAGAACCTCGTATTTCTTCTATAGAATCTCCTAATTATTCCAGAGCAACTAGAAAAATATTCTTTAACCAAAAAGAATTCAGTTCCTATGTAGGATACCTATCCAAAAGTTTTTGGAACTCAATCATAGATGATAGAATTATTAAAGATTTGGCCTTTTTGAACTCTATCTGTAACTCACTAAAGGCTCAGAAAATAAAGAGAAGATGTGTACGAATGAGATATCTAATAACAAGAAGAAGGAAAAAGATAGAATAGAGGAATTCCCAAGCATTTGGCAATGACCACTTGTTGGAAATATCAACTGCGTTGTTGAGTTCGAAATATCAAATTCAATGGGGTGGGAATAGCTCATTTGCACACATGGAGTTTTAAATGAAACTCGAATGCTCTGTTAGAGATTTTTAATGTGGGCAAAACTAGATGAAATATATCAGCTTATGCAAGCCCCAATTTTGCTTTATGTTCACAGGTTGTATGCCATGTTTGCAGAGGTCATCTCTGTGGTGATTCATGCTCGCAGGAGCTAAGCCACATTCATGGAGGTTAAGTTGTTGACCCTCTATGTTCGAGAGCAAGGCTCCACGTTCGCAGAGCTTTGGTGTTTGACCTTTCGTATTTGCAATTCTCTTTTCTGTATTAGTGAAGGCCATTTAACTGGTCTTAAACTAGTGGCGCAAACCCAACTCATTTCCCAGACTTCAAACTAGAATATCTTGAGTTTAAGACAGTCATTTTGGGTGATTTCAGTTGCATTTGGTCCGAATTTGGTGTGCATTCGCAGTGGGTTGTTTGGGAAAGTGTGAAAGGCATTATTTTAAGGTATTTTTCCCCAAAGGGGTTTTCCAACTATTTTTCCTTTGCTTTAATGAAAATGTTATTGCATGATTTAGTTTATCCTATGTCCAAGCATCAAACTATGCCCTACTTTTGAATACAAGATCAATAAGTCATTTAGAACCTTTTTACAAAATTGATTTCGGGATTTCTATCATGGGTTCCACAACTTCATTTTAGGGTTCGACTATGATTAATGCAATTTTGGTGTCAAAATCTCCATATTAATGTGGTGATGAACATTTTGATAGTGTGGTAGCGATTGAAGGTGATTCAAGTATGGATAACTCTCGTATGGTGGATTTGGAATGCGCATGATCGGCTTTGAGGTAGGCAACGACCTCCTTTCCTAACTAAGATTTACTAGATGTTGCTTATATAAATTTCATGTGGATTTGTATTATATATGCCTAGTATTTCATCTCCTTCTATTTTGTGTTGTCTTTGTGATTATCGATTGAGCCTTAGACTAGTGTAGTACTTTTGAGACCTTAATATAGGCGTAGGTCCTTGTTTTGGGTATATTTAGAAAGAATATCCTTTTCCGAAGTGATGTGGATGACCTTAGATTAGGTTTCTTTAGTATGAATTGTATCACCCTTAAAGCTAGGTGTGGCTTCCAGTAGGGCTTATTTTAGGCAGTACACTTTGAGCTAGTGCTTGAGACTTTATTGACTTATTGTAGCCATAGGTTTGACTTATCCGCACTCAATTTTGGACTAGAGCTTATGGTTTTTGGATAAGGTGTCGATCCTAGAGATATTTCTCCCTCTTTTTGAATTTGAGCCTATTGTGATTCCTTACTTATATATTTAGTTATATGTTAGTGACATTCTTATTGGATTATGGCTATTCTATATTATTGGGCTTGAGGCCTTATTCGAGGAGCAATTGGACTCCAAGTTAGTTCTCTCATCCTTTGTAATATAGAGGTAGTAGTTTGATTTTCTAATCTTGTATGTCATGTTTGGATATTAGTGATGGCAAGCATTGCATTGGTTTCTCATTCACACTTTCTTTGTGGCACAATCCTTGTTCATGTTGGCTCATCATTATCCTGTATGGAGAGGACAGGTGTTCATACTATTGATATAAATTGGTTTCAGACTAGTTTTAATGGGAGTTGAATTACCTGGATTGCCTGATTACTAGATTTTGATACTTACAAAGCATTGAGAATATACTCTTTTCTACTTGAGACTATGGAGGCACAATTTTATGATTTGACTAGTTGACTCATTGATGTCTGTTTTGCATTGGTATGGCTACGATTATTCCTCCAGTATCACTGATGGAGATGATTATAAGACTTGGTTCATGTCTAGGCAGTGCACACGTGCTACCTGTGTCCCCATGGAACCTTCTTACTATAAGTACCATTTTACCAAGTAGAGGTATCATATGAGTCCTACCTTGTTAGCTAGGCTGAGGGTAGGTCTATACACTTTGGATATGCATTATTAATAAGTTCTCATGCTTATATTTCATATACATGCATTGCCTATCATTAGTATATTGATTATTGCTTAGTGCCCTCCAGTAGTTTAGGATGTCGGTTAGATTATGTTTGTCGATTATACCTTCGACAATATAGGATGTCAATTGGATTATGTTTGTTGATTGTACCTATAGTAGTATGGGATGTCGATTGGTTATTATTTGATTATATATGTACTTATCTTTGTCATACTATTAGCTAGTGACTTGTGAGATTTGTTCCTTCTTTTGGTTGAATTTGAAACTCCCTACTAGGTTGAGTCGGATTAGTCCCTAGGTTGTTAGGTTAATGTAAGGACCCAAACCTCAGGAAGCCTTAACTAAGCCAAAAAATCATTTTTGATACTTTTTGGGCTAAGGGTCCCCTTTAAGGAACCATGCACGGCCCGTGGTGCACCCCACAGATCGTATAGGGCGTCTTGAAAGAGGCCTTCTCCTTGAAAAGGACATGTATTGCCAAGCCAAGAGACTTCATTGATGGTGTTCCCACCACAGAGCACAACACGGCCAGAGGTGCACACCACGAGCCGTGGAGGGGCCTCCTTACAAGGCCTTCAAGGCTTTGGCTCAAGGGTCCTCACCACGGACCCCTTCACGACTTATGGTGCACACCACAACCTGAAGGGGGTTTGTCCAGTGATTCCGTGAAGGGGACTTCCTAAGGACTTCCCTTGTTTCCTCCAAGGTGCACCATCACGGAGCCCTATACGGCTCATGGTGCACACCATAGCCCACAGTGACATCCGTAGAGTGCACACTAGTGCAATTTAACTCTATTTTAAATGGGGCCACTTTAGTAATTTGGCCCCTTTATTTGGTCTTTAGGAATTTTATGCCTATGTTAACATTCCAAAATCATGCTTAAGTCATTTCATTCATTCCATTATATTCTCAACACTTAGTTCCTAAAGATTAAGTCTTAAAAACTCTATTCAAGCCAAGCTTTGAAGATTCAACCAGGGGTTTCAAGTGTGATTTCAAGCTCAAGTATATTCCATCTTAATCTTCCTAAATTCATCAAGGTATCTATGATTTCATTCATGATTCCATTTCAATCATGAAGCCCAACTTCTATTTTCAAATTTTCATGAACTTTAAGTAAACTTGAGAGGTGATTTTCATGATTTAGATTTGAATTGCTAAAATTATGTTATGGGTCATCTTCAAGTGATAAACTAAGCATGAATTACTCCTTATTCCATTGATTACATAATTTTTATAAGATTTGAGCTTGCATGTCCCTTTTTAGCTTGATTTTATGCATGGGCAGTATGACTTGTGATCTGAATGTGGATTTTATTATGGTTTATGCATGAACCAACCTTGATTTCATTATTTAAGTATGAATTTCAAGTACTCATGCTATTTCTTCATTCTTCATGTCACATGCATGTATGAACATGGTTTTTCATGAAGTTTTACTATGGATTTGACTATTAACTATGGATATGATTATGATTTCAAGGAAAGTATGGTTGTAACATGATTATGAATCCTATAATGACTATGAATTGTCCTTAAGCACTCATGGTTGTGAATATACCATTATGTACAAGTATGAATGAACTACTCATATGCATGTAAACATGTTCTATATTATGATTTGGCTTTTAGGCCCCACTTTGCATGAAAATGAATTGAAATGGTTTATGATCCCGTGCACGTATATGTATACTATATATCCCGTGGATGATGACTTGTACCAAATGGTTACTCAGGACTTCCTTTGGGAGGTTATATGGTTACTCAAGACTCCTTTTGAGAGGTTATGTGGATACTCTTGAACTTCTTTTGGGAGGTTATGCAGTTACTCTTGGACTTTCTATAGGAGGTTACGTGGTTACTCTTAGACTCACTATGTGAGGTTACGTTGGCTACTCTTGGACTCACTATGTGAGGTTATGTTGGTTACAATCATCTTCACATATGTTCATGTAATAAAGCATTCATGCACCATAATATTTTATGGCATCTTGTTATGACTATCCGTTCCTACATACTTCATTTATATATATATGTCCTTGTTCATCTAACATGTATTATGCAGGTTTATTATGACTTCATTATATTGCATACCCACATATTTAGTGCATTTAAACATACTAACGCATACTCTATGCTTGCATTGTATAATAATGCAGGAGCAGGTGATCTTATTGACTATCTCCGGGGCTAGATCCTATTATTACCACGATCATGATTGGGTGAGTCCTCTAGCTTCGAGGATCGAACCTATTATCTTATATTCATGCTATGGTTGTGCTAGAGACAGTCTTTTCCTTTATTTCTAGGCGAGTCAGGAGTGTCTGAGCCCCCGTCTTATGCTATGTCAGAGGCATGTTTTGGACATATGGTTGTATTTCAGTTTTAGACTTATGTACTCTATCTGATGGTCTATTTTATGTTGAGACTCATGTTATGACTCAACCTATTTGTATGTTTCTGCTTATGTATGTTTTATCTTACTACTACCTTTGATGCTTGTATATATGCTAAGGGTTAGTTTGAGGTTCCTTTGGGGGATCTCATTCATCGTATTATGACTAGGCCCTAGGCTTGGATCGTGACAGTTAAATATATACTTGGTGATTGATGTCGATTGTTCCTTGCCTAGTAAACTTCTATAGCTTGTCCTTTTGCTAGCAGGTGGTCGGACTTGCTTTTTCAAGTATGCTTCTTGACTTGATTCCTTCACTCTATGTACTCTATTTCATTTTTTTCATTATTTATTCTATCATAATTATACCTACTGTGTGGTTACTTGTGTTGTACTTACCTTGTTTATATGTTATTTATACTTTATCTTTAGAGCTCAGTTGGCATGTGCCTACTGAGTACCATTTGTTTGGTACTCGTACTACACTTCTGCTCTCTACAAATCGTAGTGTGAGTCCTAGCAATTGATTGACTTTCTTTCAGAACTATTGTGAATTTTAGAGATTAAGATAAGCTCCTGTATCTAGAGTTATCAATTTTCATTTGTTTTTATTTAGGCTAGTCTTTATTTTGTATTCAGAGATAACCTATAGTGAACTTTTGTTTGTAAAAGTTTTGTACTCTTTTTTTTGTGTATTAAACACTCAATTACTGACTGATGTGAGGTCTTGGGGTAGGTTTTTGTATATTATTTTTTTGGTTTTTCTCTTTCCTCTCCTTATTGACAGCTGACCTCTTATTGTTGTCTTCCGCATGATAGCTTGTTTCCTTTGGTTGGGTTATGGGTTGGGCTTACCTACTATTGTGTTGTGTAGGTGTCATCATGACCTGAGAAACTAAGTCGTGATAGTAGGACATGCCCCAGCTCACTCTGATCATGAATGAAGTAAACTCGTAGAAAAATATGAAGAAAATTTAAATGTCATTTCCTTAAAGCATGGGAATTCACCAATAAGTAGATGATAGAAAATTATAAAATCTAGCCATGAGCGGGATAAGACTGATGATCACCGGACCCTACATTATTATATAATATAGATAAAAAAAAGTATGTGTTACTACATAAAAGGTACTAAACATGTGAGAAGTATGCATAATGTAAAACATGATATCGTAATAGGTGAAACATAAAAATGCATGACCAATAGATACTAAAGAACATGTGAGAAAATCGTAAATAAAAAAAATAGTCAAAGCATCATATGAAAAAAGGACATAAGGGAAAGCTTAAAGAAAATATAGTACCTTTATGAGATATTACCTTTAATCGACATTTAAGACTATATGAGCTATAACATGGAATTTAGTGATACTCCCATATCGAAAAGAAAGGGGTTACTTTTCAAGATAGACTCCATGGGTAATATCATTAACTTCATGAGCTATATATGGATCCACTAGATAAGATCAATTTAGGCAACCTATAGGGGTACATAATTTGGGACTAGATGTTGCTAAAGCTTCCTTAGGTTGCTTTTACAGCTCCCTGACCGAGCTCCACCTCAAAGTCCTCTCAATGTTAATTCAAATCTCAATATAATACATAAATTATTTATCATTCATGACAATAAGAAAGGTGATGACCAATACCAATCTACATCATAAAATAATCATAAAAATAGCTTCTTGATAACCATGATTTCTTAACATTCTTCATAGGGGACACTTACTTTTTTAAGCATCTAAATCATGATTCCTTTCATATAATGAGAAAAACTCGCACAATTCATGGATACTTTCTTGAAAACATGTTTGGAACATAATTCCTATACTTTCATAAACCAAGCATAAATGGTGGTGTTTTATGAATCCTTCTACGATCCATTGACCATACCATGATTTATCTTGTTGGCTCGTATAAAAACTTCTAAGGTTTAAATTTTAGGACCCCTTTTGACGACTCCATCTTATGACCCGTATAAACTTATACGAGCTATAAAGTCCTTCACCAAACTTGACTTTGTTTTTCAAAATTTACTAGATCTTCAGGGAATTTCTATGACTCCTATCCACGACCTGTAGAGTCATCCATGGTCCATAAAAAGGCTTTGTAGATTGTTGTACCAAATTAGTTTCTGCACTTTTCTTTCTTCATTTTGACTTTTTAACTTCTAGGGTATTATAGTTGAGCATGACCAAAATAGAATATTTGAAATGTAAATTCAGTGATCATCAAAATTTAAAGGTAAGTTTTATGGCATTGTCATTAGATCACCTTTGTTGGATGGAATCGAGTGTTGATCAATTAAAAATTTCTAGATTCAAAAAAAGCAAGTGATAGAAATGAGGATGTTGATGGATGTGTAAGCATACTAAGAGCAATAACATTAGAAATGAGGATATTCGAGATAAAGTGAGAGTGCTCCCCATGGTGGACAAGATGAGGATATGGAGACTAAGATAGTTTAGACATGTAAAGAGGAGATGTGTGAATACCTCGATAAGAAGGTGTGAGAAGCTGGATATAGTGGGATCATAGAGAGGTTGGATAAAGTAGGGTCGAGGAGAGGCATGTATAGGTTGAGAAAATGTCAAAGAAAGGTGATTAGGTAGGATATGGTTCATCTTCAACTTGTCGAGTACATAACCTTAGATAAGAGAGTATGTAGGTCGTCAAAAAGGGTAGAAGAGTAGTAGGTAGTTGAGAGTTATTTTTATTGCTAGCCTATTCATGTCTTTTATTGGGTGGGGTCTAGTGCTCTATGTTAGTTATAATATTAGCATGTTTATGTAGTATTTGGTATTGAATTTTTTTCTTATCATCTATGTTTAATGTGTTTAGATGAATAAACCTTGTTGTTACGGTTTCTTACATATATGCACCCAACACCATATTACTTTACTATTAGTTGTCATTTTTTTTATTACTATTTTGATTTTACTTGAGCCAAGTTTGAGGTTTTCTAGGAATAGCCTTTTTATCTTAAAGAGGTAATGGTATGGTCTTCGTACACTCTATCTTATCAAACTCTACTTTGTGAAATTTTATTAGGTTTATTATTATTGTTAAATTTAGAAAATTCCCTTTGCTTATAATAAAATAATTTTTTTATAAAATATGCTAATTTGAAAGCTCCATTTGATTTGTATGATGGAGTCAAGACATGGGTTAGAACGATGGATGAAGACTCAAAGCACTTTTCAATTAAGATGGGGTTACACCAGAGATCAGTTATTAGCCCGTTCTTACTTGCCTTGGTGTGGATGAATTGACACGTTGTATTCATAATGAGATGTCATGGTATATGCTATTTGCAAATGATATAGTATTGATTGATGAAATACACAAGGGAGTTAATGCTAGGTTAGAGGTATAGAACAAATTTTGGAGTCTAAAAGGTTTAGGTTGAACAAGATCAAAATAAAATATTTGGAGTGTAAATTTAGTGATATATTAAATAAGACAGACACAAAAGTGAGGTTTGACACTCAAGCTATCCCCAAGAGAGATAATTTCAAGTATCTTTGATCAGTAATCCTAAAACAATAGAAATACTGATGATGATGTCACTCATTGTATTGGTGTATATGAACGAAGTGGTGGCTTACTTTTGAATTATTGTGTGATTAGAAGGTGTCATCTAAACTTAAATGTAAGTTCTACAGAGAAGTGGTCAAATTGGCATTCTTGTATAAGGCGAAGCGTTGACCAATCACTATGAGAGGTAAGATTACAAATATGGATATCCAAGCCAGGTGGAAGTGGTCTTATATTGGACAAGATGAGGGAATCAAGATTGAGATGATTTGGAAAGATGCACAGTGAGGAAGTGTGATATGTTATTTATAGTGGGTACGAGGATAGGTAGAGATAGGTCAAAAAATATTAAAGAAAGATAATTAGACAAGATATGGTGCAACTCTGGATTATTGAGGACATAAACTTAGATAGAAAGGTGTAGTGATCGCGTATTAGGATAGAAGGTTAGTAGGTATAGAGTGTTGTCTTGATTTTTGAGGGATTTAGCAATTTTTTTTATAGTGTCTTGCTTTGGATTTCACTATCACTTGTTGTTGATTGTGTTTAAGTTGTCACACTATTTTGTGGTTGTTACTGTTTCTCTATTTGTCTTATTTTTCTACTATCAATTTTTTTTAATTATTTTGATATGTTATACTTGAGTCGAGGATCATCCAAATACGATCTCTTTAACTTTATGAGGTAGGAATATGATCAACATGCACTCTATCCCTCCCTAGACTTCACTTGTAAAAGTTCACTAGATATATTGTTGTTGTTGTTGGTTTAATTTGTGAGAATTTTTTTTTTGTTTCTCTTTGATTTTCTTAGGAGGGGTGGATGAGTAAGTATGATCTTTTAAAAATAGAAGTAAGTTTTATGAAATATAATGAAGATTGTGTTCTTTTGAATTTTGACAATCAACCTAAAAATAATTTAATCCTAATAAAGTTTTTAAATATTGCAATAAGGAAATAAGTCTGGGGAATAATATATTGTAGTAGGATTCAAGTGTGACATTCATTAATAGGAGCTAAGTCCATTCTAATATTTATGAGCATATCATTTACATGGTTTGCCTCGCGATAGACATGTTTACTTTTGTGAGTTGTGTAGAATCATCATTAATTACCTAAAATTGAAAATAAGAGATGATAGAGTTTAATGTTCTCATGTGTGATGTTAATTAATGCCTATAATTCAATCTCAATTTGCAAAGGATAAGTATTTTAGATTCAGATAAGATAAAGGCACAATAAAAATGTTGCAAGTCCACATTCAAACGTAATGGGGCAATAGAGATTAGTGTTGTATCAAAAAAATTCACTTATCATTGTAATAGTAAATAACTACTCTCACCCTATTTTTTTTGGATCGAAAGCTCTATTAATATTCAGTAGTTTATAGTATCTTATATCAGGATAATTCCATTTCATATAAATACTTTGTGTGATTGGCCAATAAGTATAAATAATTTGTGTGATTGACCAATGAGTTTAGAAGATAAGTATAAAATTCAATAATATGAAATAAAATATCTAATATGAAATCCAAAGAATGTTGTTGATGATATAAATTGTGGTTATGATTTAGCTAAATATATAAGTACAAATAGCGTCAAACACGTGGTAGAAAAATTCATATTTTGATAAGTGAACAGGGGTATGGTGAAAATATATTGAGAGCAAAGAGAGAGTAAAAGAGGAGTAAAACTACTTAGACCTTAGTTGTTTGCACATAACGGGGGTATATTGAATAGTTCAGACAATAGGTCATTAAATGTATTTATATTTGTTAGATTCAAGGACTTAATTGGTTTAAATATATCTTAATTATTGAGATTTTAAATGAAATTTTAATATCATTATATTCACATCGATTGTGAATATTCATCACCATATATCCATAATCACCGATCATTATCATCAACATAATCAATTACCATTACTGTTGTCAACCATCAACCATCTCTATTATCATAACTATCATTGACAATCACCACTGCTGCCAAGCACTGCTATCAGCTGCTACCACACCTATCATCTCTATAATTATAATTATATTCATTTTCACCATCATCGTCCCTACTAAACACTACTATCAATCACTACCACAACTATAACTAATCTCTACTACTAACAAAACTTCAACAAACACAACTAGTAATGCCACAAACTACTACCAATACATTATCAACTACATGACATTCTTCTGTCATCACTGCCACCTCCACCATTACTATTAATTACTACCACTACTATGCGATTCCCTAATACTAACCACCTCTACCATCACAACTAGCATCATCACCAACCACCACCAACACATCGTTAACCATCACACATTTTTAAGCCACCACCAACTACTAACATCAATCAATTTCACTGTTACAATCACCATTACTACTATCAATCACTACAATCACTATAACATCAACCACCTCCACCATCACAACTATCACCACCACAATTACTAATCACTAACATCAACCATTAACACCACTATAAATCATCACTAATGAATATAAATATTTTTTTTATCAAATAATAATTTTATTTTATTAAATGTATATTTTTTAATATTTATAATTTTCTTAATTTTAATTGTATATTTATTATGTTTACAAATAAATAAATTATACATATTCAATATTGGAAAACAAATAATTTTAATCATTCATATGTGAGTTCATATTCAAACTTCTAAATTTTCATGAAAATAAATGAGGCCTTACTTGGCCTATTCTTTTTAATGTGTTCTTCTATTGTAAATCATTAATTTTTAATATTATATTATTCTTATTAAAAAGTAAAAATTAAAATAAATCACTAATAAATATTTTTAAAGTGAAATTGTAAAAACGAACGAGTGTAATTGAAAAGGTCAGTGATGTAATTCCAACCTTCGCCCCAAACAGTTTTTCTCAGCGACCTTAAGCTGATAAAGGGAATTCAAAAAAGCGAGCGGCTTCGAAATTCAGCTACTCTTCACACACACTCTCATAGTTTCAGACTCCATAAACGAGCTCCCCTCTCTGCGTCTCTTCTTCACGAAGCTAAATTCTTATCATCAAACGATGGACGTCCCGAAAGACTACATGACCACTCTATTGGATCATGGCTTGTTCGCTTCTGCTCAAATGCTCGTAATTTTCTATAACCCTTAGGGTTTTAGTTTTACTGTTTTATCTATCATTCAATTCTTTTGAGTTTATGAACAGACTCATTTATCTTGGGTGTTTGGATTTCACTTCCATGACGGCTATAATTTCATCGCTTTAATTTGCTGTGTAGATGATCTTCATTTTGTTTCTTTGGTGATTGAAATTTACGTCTGCTCAAATGCCGCTAACTCGCTGACGTGGATGTCTTACTGTTGTTATCTTAGCTGTCCTTATCTTGATTTTGTTTCTTTGGTGATTGAAATGTACCTACCTCTGCTCAAATGTTGATTTTACTAGCGAATTTCTTTTTTGATTTAGATGTAAAGTAACACGCGGTCTTGATTCTGTTTCTTTGGTGATTGCAATAGGGATGTTTTCTTGTTTCATCATCTTCCGCAAGTCTTGAAACAAGTCCGCACCTCAAGGCTGAGAATTTGGTTTGTTCTCTTCTCTCTATCTTTTCACCTTTAGAATAAATTTGAAATTCAAAAAAAAAGAAGAAGAAGAAGAAGAAGAAGAAGAAGAAGAGATGTTAGGTTCAGCTGGACCATGATTTTGTATGTTTATGATTGATTTGTTGATTAGGCCTGGGTAGAGATGAATGGATATGCAAACCATGACCAGTTGATTTGTTTGTCACTGTACTTTCTTATTCAGGTGCTTCTCGGCGATGCTTTATTTCAGGAGAAAGAGTACAGGAGAGCTATTGTAAGATAATTTGGTTTAATATAGATGAACCAAAATGTTTTTATTGGCGTTTTATATTCTTATGCTATATCAGATTTATATTGTTTGTGCATGTTTCTACGATTTAATTATTGATAATGAGCACATTTTTTATATGTATGGTACTTAGATTGATTAGATAGTGTTAGTCAAACAATTTTGTTAACTAAATTGCCAGCACACATACAAGCAAGCATTGCACTGTCACAGAATAATTCCTAAGCAAAATGCATCAGCAGTTAGAAGTTCACTCTCTGCATCAACCAGGTCATCATCGCCAAATTCTTTCAACATTTCAACGATCAATGAGAATGAGGTATCTTGGCTTATAACTTATTTTTGGAAATGTTGAATTCACTACAACATTACTGATAGTCTTTTGCTCCTTCTGTTTTTTCATCTGCGTGATAGGTAAAGTTCAAAATTGCATCATCGCATTGTGCACTCAATGAGAATAGAGCAGCTCTTCTCGAGGTTAGTCATCTTTATGACTCTACTTGGTGTAGACAGTGTTAGAATGTTGGGTAGATACCAATTTGTGATGAAAAGCCCAAAAAAGAAATTTGTTATTTTCTTGATTATTCTTCATTGTTTCTAGGTAATTTTGTAATATTGTTTCTCTGTAGAGCTGAATATAGACATTTAACTCCACCTATATGTATAACATTGGAGAAAATTTTCAGTCTCAAGACTTTTTTCCATATTATGTCACAGATGGAGGGAATCCCAAGCAAAGCAAGAAACTTGCAGATGAATCTCATGATGGGAAAACTTTACCGAAATTCAAGACATACCCGTGCAGCCATTACATGCTATAAAGAATGTTTAAGGTCTTTTGTCTTTTCGTTTTTCTTGAAAAACTTATTTGCCCGTGATAGTGTATATGCATTTCCTTATTTATTTTTCCTTCTCTGGATGTTTTTCTTAGTTTCTCGCCTTTTGGTATTTAGTTTTTGACATTTCATGTAAACAAAAGAATACACTGAACATCTTTTGTTGCTCTTTCTCTTTATAGTAATTTTACTGCCTTCTTATTCCTTCTTTGTGTCTGTCCTTGTTCAGTATCCTTCCATTTTATAGATCAACTGCAGAAGGAGCAAGCTATATGAAGTGTGACAAGTCATTGGTTGCATTAGTTAGTCATCTCAGTCTTACCCATCTTACTGTTGTTACTTTCCTGTTATTCACAGGCATTGCCCTTGTATCATAGAGGCCATCATTGCTTTGGCAGAATTGGGTGTTGCAGCTAAGGATATTATTTCATTGTTTCCACAGGTTTGTTTTACCAGATTTTCAGTATATTTATCTTCACTATCCTCAAAGAGATGTTTGTTATTAGCTTCAAATATGAAGATTCAAATGTTTATCTTCCTATGCGGTTGACAATGCTATATGTTGTGGTATCACATGGTTAAATTAGTAAATGGAGAAATAAATATCTCTTCTTTGATCATAACTTTCTTCTAAAATGTAGTTTTCATAACATTAAGAGTATCAATGCTAAGTTGAACAACCATTGCATCCAGAGTCATCTACACATCTTAACTATGCCATGCCCCTGCTGCAGCGTGTGATGAACAATTACTTTTGTGCTTTAGTTGAATATGGGATAATCTTGTGAAAAAATAGGAACACCCTTTAATACTACTTTGGAAGAAAGGCAGGGCTCAGTTGTATTTAAGGGAAAGGTACATTTAGAACCTTTGAGTTAAATAAATTCTTATACCCCGCCCCACAGTGTCAAGAACTAAAATAACTTTGGTGCAGCTTAGAAGATGTATACGAGGAGCGTAGAATGGTAGAAATCATCATTTGGTAAAACAGGAATATACCTTCTTTTTATTTTGGGTCTGGTTTTGGACGGGTTGAGGAACCTGACTTGAAGGGTATTACCACTCTCATTTTACTTCACCTCCTCTTTTGTTAACTGTCCAAGGAGGAGCAAAACTCACTTGTAGCCCTCCATTTTTGTTTTCACGCTCCAAACCCTGCGGAATTTCCCTTGCGAGAGTCACAGATCTGGGGAGCTAATGATAAATAGTAATACAACAACAACATATCCAGTAGAATCCCACAAGTAGGGTCTGGGGAGGGAAAAATGTATGCAGACCTTACCACTATCTCATAGAGATAGAGAGGTTATTTTCCGGAAGACCCTCGTCTCAAATAGTAATGTGAACGATATACCGATTCTATTATCTTGCTTGAAACCGTCATCTCATGAGTGTAATTAACAAGAGGATTTCATGTAGAATTCATAACATCTACACCATTTTTCTTACTTTTGATATCATTGCAGACCCCAACTCGAGGTACAAGGTCTACTTTTGATCATTTTGATTCAAGTCGTTGGTTACAGGTGAGTGAACAATTTATATGGTTTAGCTTGCTTTCACTAAATACACAGAGATATTTTTGTTAATTCGATTATTGTTTTTACTTTTGTGCCACATTTTGTGTTTTACCTAAATTGTATTTGGATATCCTCACGTGATTTCAATATTCACACATTGACAACGTGTTATTGGGTTGTTCAGCTTCTTTAATGTAGAATTTCTCTTTTGTTTCTTACCAATTCCGTTGCTAGTTACTTTCTCATTGTGCTAGCGTTCATGGAGGGACACTGAACTAGTTTTTTGTTGTTTCCCAAAAATGCAAAACCAAAGCTGACCAGATCATGTTGCTTTTAGTCTAACCCCACATAAGAGTGAGTGAACTAATGAGGATTTTAGGTTTTTATATCTCGTGTTTTCTATGTGGGGTCGACACCCACTGCTACGGTGAGTAGGTGACAACTTTATATAGGAGAATGACATGGATAATCACAAATGTTCTATCTTACAAGATATTTTGATTCAATGAATGGGATACCATTCTGATATGAATTTTTACTATCTTAGAAGATATCCTTAGAATACTTACTCATGAGTTGATAGATCAGGTGGTGCCAAACTTGTTATGATGGCAACACATGAAAGCAATAAAAATAGGTTCTCTATGTGGTAAAAAATGAGCTAATTTGCATTCAAGTCCGTGACGTGGTGGTTAATGAAGTGGAACAAATCTTGTAGACCAGGTTTTAAATCCCACTAGAGATAAAAAATACTACTCCCTCCATTTTCAATTTATTTGAATCTATTTGACTGGGCATAAAGTGTAATAATAAATTTTGGAATTTGTGGTCTTAAACATGTTGTAGCATTTGGGTGGATATAGAAGTGTCATTAAGGGTAAAATGGGTGTTAAATTATTTCTAAATTTAGAAATAGGTCATTCTTTCTGAAACACGGTTATAAAGAAAATAGGGTCGCATAAATTGGAACAAATTGAGGAAATGATTTCTTCTTATCTGCTTGAGCCTCGGTGGATAGAGTTACCCAGTATGTGTGCCAGTGGAAGATAGCAGGTACCTAGTGAAATAGTGGATATGCATGTAAGCTTTGCATGGACACCACCATTGTTGAAAAAATAAAAAGAAAGAAATGCTAGTTGAGTTGGATATGAAATTATTGTGTTCAATTGAAAAGCCCCCAATCAATGTGCGGTCCAAGAAAGTATTATGCTTAAGATGTGCAATCTTTGCATATCTCCATATATATATTGGTAAGATGTACATAGAACACTATAATAGAAAATTAAGATGTAATGGGGAAATAAAATCTGAGATTCCTTATTCTGTTGGCTTTGGTTTCCATTTCCCCATCATTTTGATACCAACTTGATTCAAACTCCTTGTGGTTTGCATACGTCTTTCAGTATAACTTGTCAACTATAAGTGCCAACTCTCATGCACCTAAATAGGTATAATTGTTTAAGATCTGGTCTGAAGTTTATCAGCGAATGCTCACTTTATATCTTTTAAGTATTTAAATTTAATTTATAATGTATATCTGATGTTCAAGTACTCTCTTCCTCTTGTGCAGCGTTATGTTGAAGCCCAATGTTGTATTGCTTCAAATGATTATAAAGGTGACAGGCTTTTATCTGATTTGGAATGTGCCAGTTTGACTATTTTAGCTTATTGTTGGCATTTGTTACAGTCTTGGCGTGTCTTTTGATGCTATTTCTTTTGATTGCCGTGGTTTGACCAGATGAAGATGCCATTTGAAAATTTTATCCTTTTTTGCTTTCTAATTTTCTTGGCTATGCACTGGAAAGAAGTGAGATATTGTTTTCCTAACATGTTTAAAAAGGATTCTCAGCGCAGGAAAAATTATATTCATGACAGAGTCACTTTTCACGGTGAAATTTGTTGGATTTTCTTTCTTTCTTAATTTTCAATAGAGAAGTTAGACTATATGAAAAATGAAGAATGGTTTATCTGCATTTAAATGAGATGTGCAAAAGCTAAAACTAGCAGATTCAGAAGTGTTGTATTGACAATAGTAATGCCATCTATAAAACCTACGATAAACTATTTTCATTAGGTAGTACCCCTTTATCCCAAACTATGCATCCTTTCTATTAACTTGTCGGAGCAATTTTTCTCTACTTTTTAGTACTTCTAAAATTCTCTTCTTTTAATAAAGGCAGTATCGAACTCATACTATGTTGAAAAACTTCCAGATATTTGATATGCTACAAATGGAAAATTTTCAATTCTTACTTAATAGGAAAGGAATGTTAAGATTATATGTTAATTTGTAAAAGCAAATATATATAATTGAGAGCTGTTAGATTCAGTCAATTTAGTTGGATTGTTGCATTACTTCCACACTTGAATTTCCAAATGAAATCTGACAAGATAATCAATTATGACAGGTTAGAAAGTAGATTGTGGAAAAAGTGAAGCTATACTAAAATGAGGAATTGTCAAAATGCTGGAAAATAACTAACCAAATGATTTATTGGTTTTCTTGGCTTGAACCTCTAGTTGTTCTTGTTTAGTTTAATGCTATGCCTCTTTGTCGCCTTCCACCTGTTTATACAAGTTTGTATCCTACCTATATGAACTTCAACTAATACTTAGTAATATCGATTTTATATCTCGTATAACACTCATGTTTACTTTGGTCATACTTTGTGAAATGGTCTCAATGTTTTTATGCATTATAAAATTTGCTCACGGAAGTAAGTTATTCTTAGATCTTAATTGATTTTGTTATTAAAATAAATGGAAATATTAGAAGCTAAATTTATTAATTAAAGTTAGTACTAAGATTCGTAAATATCAAATTGTGGGGTAACGTAAAAATTTCTGATATCAGTTAACACAAAACAATTCTTTTACATGATATGCTAAGAAAAGAAATTAAACAAATTAACAACAATCCAAGGTTGTCCATGACCTGACCATAGAATAATCAGTATTTGAAAATTAGCTTTCCCTTTTCTTTTGTTATGAAATTTGGTTAGATTTATCAGGAAATAATTAGGGAAACGTGGTATTTTGACAAATCTGAAAATAAATGTTTGGGTGGGTTTCTAGAATGAATGAGCAGGAATCATGCAAATTTTTAGACCTGGTTAGTGTTATCTGGTGGTTGGGGGGATCCCTTCATGCTCACCAACTCACAATAAATGATTAGCAAATGAAAGCCAGTTTTAGCGGATTCTCTGTTCCCCATATTTTATTTTTAATGGTACTTTCTTTTTTCTATTAGCAAAAAACAGAAGCATAACACCCATATACCGCTTGCATACCGGGATATTGTTGCACAACAATAATACAGTTATTATTTTATCAAAACTATTTTTTTAAAATCTAAGTTTTTGAACCAAGGAAGAGGGAAAAGGTGCTATCCAGATGGCCTTTAAAAAGTTATATATTTCTTTATCCATGATGCTAAATTTTGTTTGATTTTTCTTATCACAGTCTGCTTTTCTTTTTCTGCAGGTGGTCTGGAATTCTTTGCAGAGCTTCTGCGACGATTTCCCAATAACATACATATTCTGCTTGAAATGGCGAAGGTTAGGGCATGAACTGCGTGAGTTAGACATTTTTTAGCTTTGCCACTGACCACGTAGACGCCTGTACTTGAAATGAATATGTCTCATGGATATCCGATTTTAGCAAATCTGAAGCGTGAGTTGTAATCACAGATGACATGTCAAATGGGCAAAGCAATGAATGACACATGCATATTTTTTTTAAAACAATTCTAGTGTTCTATACAAAAAATACTGTGATATTTTCATAAGTTCTTTTTTTTAGACAACACCCACCTCTCGCCCACTCTTCAATGATACCCAAATCAGAAAAAACCTTCCATTGCTGATGCTTCTCCCTCCCCCCTCTTGTTCATTTTCCAACCAATGAAGTCATCACATCGTATGCAGTACTTGAAAGGAAGATTTATTCCCTTAGTTGAAGAAGATGTTATGATGATCCTAACCTTCTTCAGTAGTGGAAAAGATCTGCTTTTCATTTCATGTCTCTTCCAAAAGATCTGAATAAGTTTTAAGTCCTTGCACATGTATGATAGAACCAAAAGTTTTTCTTTTTTAATTAGAGGGATCGATTTGAAGTCTTTCTCCAGCGTGATTATTTGACTTTTTCTAGATTGGGTTGATTCTTAAGTGTTGCTGCTGGGAAATAGAAATTGGTGAGTGATAATGAGAGTGGAGGAAGGTGAAAAACAGTGAGCTGCACGGTGATCTTTTGGTTTCGGATGAAGCTGATTGGGAAGTTTTTATGGTGTTTGATGGGTCACGTGTCGAGCTTTTGGTTATTTGGATTCCATAGCTGAATGATCACCCAAAAAAGATGGTCTCCATATTTTCCAGTGAGTAAGAGTGTAGGCCAAAATTCCAAAATTATTTTCATCTTTTTCTCCTTTGAAAGGATTCTGATGGTTAAGGTGGCATTGGGTGGATTTATTGGTGTTTGAGAGTGGGTGTTGTAGTATATGTGAAACGATGTGGAGATGAGCAACAGATATGGAAGGTGGGAGAGAAAAGAGGAGTTCTAAGCCAACCTAAAAAAAAGGTCTCACGCTCAAAAATTAGGTAGAAAACACACATCTACCATGTCAGCCACGGGTATTCCTAAGATACATGTGCTCATTAGAGGTGTCTAACTGGTCACAAGGCTAGATAAGGTGTCTAACTGCCAGTTCATACCTACTTTATGGGCTATCCAAGTATTTGGCCTTCCTTTCACCGTTTTCCTCTGTGGTCTGACAGTAGGATCACTCTCATGATTAACATGTCAGAGGCAAGAATATATCAACTGAAATCTAATGGAATTATTATCCATAAAATAAAGCCGAGTTATTTGAAAGATATTGTGTTCTTTCTTTCTCATGAATCAAATATTCACTACACTGGTTTTCTCCTTACTGATGTCACATATGTAGACAGGTAGAAGTAGTGAACTATAACATGCCTAGAATTTTCTTTCCATGTTCTAGATTTGTCTGGTCTTGTAATGGAAACTCCAACTTCAACCATTCACATTTGAACTGCTCGTCAAGAAAATGCCTTATTTAAATGATTATTCTAAATTACCCAGAAAAAATCCCTCATGAAAACTATATTTTTCTTCACTTCCCAGCTTTTTGACTATAGAGAACTACTGTTGGTACATGTTTATTTGCACAGATGGTTGAATGCTCATTGACACAATAAATTGAGTAGATCTCTTAAAAATGAAAGTAGTTACATCCTAAAACCTTAAAGGAGATGGTGTCTTAGCTTTTCTCCTGCAATTTTTATCCGGAAAATGAGAAAATAAGTTATCGTTATCTCTTATCTCATGTTTGCACTTCTAAAGGTTGAAGCCATCATTGGAAAAACTGAAGAAGCTATAACAGATTTTGAGAAGGTAAAACGATTGCCACATACTGATGTGATGTTTTATCAATTCTAAATATACACTACATATTAATATGGCATGGTATCTGCAGGTTCGATCCATTGATCCATATGTTATTACTTATATGGACGAGTATGCTATGCTCTTAAAGCTGAAGTCTGATTATTCGAAGTTAAATAAATTAGTACATGATCTCCTAAGCATAGACTCAACCAGACCTGAAGTTCTTGTGGCCTTGTCTGCCTTATGGGAAAGGAAAGATGAGAGAGGGGCTCTATCTTATACTGAGAAGGTTAGTTTTGTTGAGTTTTAGTTTGAAATTGTTATTCACAAAGCAAACATAGACTAGTGATATTATTTTGTTTTTTCAACCAGAGCATCCGCATTGATGAGAGGCATATTCCAGGTTATATAATGAAGGTGCGCTTAAGATTTTTTCTGCCTAGTGGAATGCTTTTCAATACCACATAGTTTGTTTATTCTTTCTTTTTGACCCATCTAGGGAAATTTATACTTGTCAATGAATCGACCTGAAGTTGCTGTGGTTGCCTTCAGAGCAGCTCAGGAATTGAGACCTGATCTTCGTTCTTATCAAGGTTTGTCATCAAGAAGGGTGAAGTTCAATTTTTTGGGTTGCCAGCATTCTGCTTCTTTGAATGACACCATTGTGTTGTTCCATTCCTTTTCTGAATTGAATTTCTTACAAATACAATTCTAGGTTTAGTACGCTCTTATTTAGGGATTTCAAAGATTAAGGAGGCACTGCATGCTGCAAGGGAGGCGATGAAGGCCATGCCACAGTCAGCAAAAGCTCTAAAATTGGTGGGTGACGTGCATGCTAGTAACACTAGTGGGAGGGAAAAGGTATAATTAACTTTCCTTCTTTTGCCCCTTATGATATTTGAACCGAGTTCCCAGACCTAGCTGGTTTATTTGATATTTCTTAGCAGCATTGTGTAAGAGAACATAAATATTTGGTGAAATTTAAAACTAAAACAGGTAGCAGTATTGGGGTTACCCATTCCCATATTATTGGTTGCAATATGAAAAAAATGTATTTGATACTATTTCAAATTGAATTCTTAATATGATTTGGCAAGATTGTTAACGTGAGAGCTGAAAACAAGTACTTCTAGTTCACCCGAACAATTGACCTAATTAGTTTACACACAGCTGCTTGCACTTGTCTGTAATGGAGAACATAAAAATAAATAATTGCTTATAAATTCTATAAAAAAATGTTTGATTATTGAAATGTCTGGGATAGTGCTCTAAAATTACTTGTGTAGTATTCAAAATTGTTAAGAATTACTTCCTTTCCCCATGATCAATTACTCTGTGTCTCATTTTATGTGGTACTCTTTCCTTTTTAGTCCATCCCAAGAAAATGTCACCTTACTGTAATTAGAAATATTTTAACTTTAAAATTTTCATTTTATGAAATGATGTTTACAATCACACAAATCTAAGGATTGTTTGAGACCTCGAGTTTCAAAAATCTTCATTTTTTTCTTAACTATTGTGTCAAGTCAAATGGTGCCACATAAAATGCGACAGATGGAGTATGTTTTTGCAGTCTAAAGCTGAACTGTATACTTTCTGTATTGATATCAATATCATACATTTGTTTTGTAAAAATAAAGACATATTATCACATAAAATGCGACAGATGGAGTATGTTTTTGCAGTCTAAAGCTGAACTGTATACTTTCTGTATTGATATCAATATCATACATTTGTTTTGTAAAAATAAAGACATTATACGTAGAAACTATAAAAAGCAATATAGGCCAACCTTTGAAAAATTAATAATTTAGCAAAATATTTTAGAATGTCAATCTTAAAGGGAAAAAAGTGCTATGCAATTAATAATCGTGTCATATCTTTTGGGACACTTTAATCCTCTTTGACCAATGAATTTGTTTTATTTTTCACCTTTTAATGCCCAAAGAAAACTAAAAGTTGAAATAGATAAATCTATTACACATAATAAGGAAAATAATGATAATAAGAAAAATAATGATATTCCAACACATTTTTAATATGAAAAAAGGTAAAAAATATCCTTAAACTAATGCAACATTGTATAAAAATACTATCCATTAATAGTTTGATCCAAAAATGTCTCTAGGGTTACTTTATTGGGTAAAAAAATGCCCTTTTATTGGTAACACATTGTTTCTTTTATTTTTTTAAAACATTCTTTTCCTAATAAAAATAGTAGAACCATTTTCTTTTTTTCCCTTTTAAAATCTATTTAACTAATACAAAAAGGTGAGAAGTATTTTTTAAATTCTTAAAACATCTCATATACTTTTTTAACTGATAATATAAGTCATATATAGGATTAGAGTAACCTATTATTTATTTTAATTTAGATAATGATAAAATTTATTTTTTTAATAGAAAATATTCTTGTTTTTTTTTTTGTGAATTGAAGAAGGATGAATATTTGCCAATATAATCCTCTATTTTAAAGTAGGATACTATAATCATAATGCTAGAAAACACGAAATTATTCACATTGCTTGAAATCATAAAATATTTGTAAAATACCATCGATGGAGTTACTGTTGACGAATTTTTTCATTTTACTTTAAAACCAAGGAATATATCAACAAATGTTTATCCTACTTCAGTTTAAAAAATATTAAGAAATAAAAATGGTTTCTACTTTATTAGGAAAAAGGATTTTATCGTTGTCTTAATGAAAATTAATGATGAGGTTACTATGATTACACACACACACACGTATTATCAGTTTAAGACATACATGGGGTCATTCTATTTTAACCGATTAAACTACATTTAAGATAGCAAAAAAATAGCTTTCCACTTTTTTATTAGTTAAAGGGACTTTAAAATAAAAGAAACAAGAAAAATATTCTTTTAGTTCGAAACCTAGCAAGGGGTTTGCCTTCTGGGTCGAGCTCATCACAGTAGGCTTGCCTATAAATGGTTTGTGAGCTATCACATAGGAGCGGGAGTTTACCCTATGCACACCCAAAGGGTAGTAGTTGCGGGCTCCCTTTGTCGTTAAAAAAGAAAAATATTCTTTAATAAATTATTTTTATTAGGGAAAAATGTGTTTTTTTAAATATGTTTATCAGGATATTTTTGACCCAATTAAGTAACAACACAGACATTTTTGGACCAAACTATTAATGGAGGACAAATTTTGTTTAATTTTGCATAGTTTAAGGGCATTTTGACCAACAACATACCCAATGTAATCCCACAAAATAGGGTCTGGGGAGGGTAGAGTGTATGTAGACCATATCTCTACCTCATAGGTGAGAAAAAGGATTATTTTCGATAGATCCTCGGCTTAAGACAAAAACAATTTAGAAAAAAGACGTAATGGAAGTAAAGAGACAATATATGGTAATAAAAACAACAAATGGTACAACAATATACCCATTGAGGTCCCACAAGTGGGGTTTTAAGAGGGTAGAGTGTATGCAGACCTTATCACTATCTCATGGAGTCGGAGAGGTTCTTTTCGAAAAACCCTCGGCTTAAATGCAACAAATTCAAGTACAAAGAAGAAGAAAATAATGCAAAAATCATAGCAACTAAACAATGCAAAGCCTACAAGAAAGGAACAAGAACAACCAAATAATGCGACAATCAAAACACTGTAAATAACAGACTATAATAGATATCAAAAGCAAGAACTATGATTGTACGCCTAGTACAATGACAAACACCAGCAAACCTAAACCCTCGAAAATGAAACATCCCTCCTCTACCCACTAACCTTTTATCCTAGCGTGTGACTTTCATATCCTCCAATCTAAGATCATGTCCTCTGTAAGCTGAAATTGCATCATGTCTTGCCTAATCACCTCTCCTTAATACTTTTTTGGCCTACCTCTGTCTCTCCTCGCTCCACTATATCCAACCCCTTACACCTCTTTATTGGGGCATCCATACATCTCCTCTTTCACACGCTTAAACTATCTCAGTCTCCTTTTTCTTATGTTGTCTACCATAGAGCCACTCCTTCTCTCCATAAATCTGATTCTTACTCCTATCGGTCATAGTATGCCCACATATCTATCTTAGCATCCTCATTTTCGCCACTCATTTCTTTTGAACATGGGAGTTCTTGACTGGCCAGCACTCCGCACCATACAACAAGTCGGTCTAACCACTACTCTATAAAACTTATGTTACTTTCTCATTATACAAGACACCAATGCAAGCCTCCACTTCATTCATGTTGCACCAATATGATGTATGACATTATTGTTGATCTCCCTATTTTCTCGGATCTATGACCCTAGATACTTAAATGTTTACTTTTGGGGACAACTTGAGTATCAAGTCTCGTTTCCACACTAGCCTCCTACATCTCATCGTTGAATTTACACTCTAAGGGGTCGTTTGGTAGAATGTATTAGCGAAACTAATGCATGCATTAATTTGATGTATTAGTAGTACCATTTTTGGTACACTTTTTCATGTTATGTATAACTAATGCTTGCATTAGTTACACTCTATTGTGTATTGAGGTGTGCATTATGAATACCAAGGATTTTTAGGTATTAATAATACAAAGGATTTAATGCATGCATTAATATGGTTAAAGACCTAATTGTCCCTCAATTTTTTTTACATCTTTTCTACCATAAATGTGGAGGGTATTTTGGTAAATAATTTTTTTATGAAATACATGCTATTTTTAATACATCAAACCAAACAATGCATAAAAATATTCTATGTATAATTAATGTAAGCATAACAAATACATGCATTGCTAATACAAACATTATTAATACACTTCATTTCGCATTATTCTTCTACACCATACCAAACGACCCCTAAATACCTTGTCTTGCTCAACCCGAATCATTTAGACTCCAAGTTTGTCTCTATTCCACACCTCCAATCTATCGTTAACTGATGCGAGTATCCTGTATCAATACAATATCATATGCAAATAATATACACCTAGGCACCTCATCCTCAATATGTTGCGAAAAAGTTATCCATCAGCAAGGCAAATAGAAACAGACTCAACGTTGATCCCTTGTGCAACCCCATCTTGACTGGAAAGTGCTTCAAGTCACCTCTCATCCCTGTGATTCGAGTCTTGGCTCTATCATATATGTTCTTTATTGCCCTAATATAAGCGAGTGGTACACCTTTAGACTCCAAACATCACCAAAAGACTTCTAACAGGACTTTGTCGTAGGCCTTTTCAAGGTCTATGAACTACACAATATAGTTATACTATAATTGAACTACACGAAACCATAGATAGCAACAAAAATAAAAGAACAAGAAACCATAGATACCATTTTTTTACCCTTTTCCATTTGAAACCATGGATAGCAACAAAAATAAAAGAACAAGAAACCATAGATACCATTTTTTACCTTTTTCCATTTTTTAATATAATGATTACTTAAATTTTTTTTTTCTCTTATTGTGTCAACTATATATAGGGAATATACTTTTCATTTGACATTTTCACTTTTTGCATGTAAAGAAAAATCAAATCAAAATTGGTAAGACTTGAGATGTGTTTGGTACGAAGGAAAATGTTTTCCACGAAAAATATCTTTTGGAAAGCATTCTCTGGTGAAAAATAAGTGATTTTCTTACTTCTTTTCCTATGTTTGGTTGGTAAATAAAATATGTCTAAAAGTATTTCCTAGTAATTGATTGATGGATAGAAAGTATTTTCTAAGTCCCTTTTTATTGTTTAATCTAATATCAATTTTACAGATGTTGTGTGTATCACAACCCAACACCACTAAACTGATCAGGTGGCTACTTAGAACTTAAGTCAAAGGTACAAAGATTCATCTTTTTATTTTTCTTGTAAAAAAATACTAAAAATTAATCAGGTTTTCTTTTACATTAAGATTGAACACCTATTGCACGTGTCATGAGGGAAAGGTTATGAATTACTTGTCACAAAAATATAGATGAGCTTGTACAGGGAGAATGCCTCCGTGATGCACGAGTGTAGTGCCAATTTTTGTATGAGGAAATATATTCTCGTGTGTCATTTTCCCCTAATTTCAGGAAAACATTTTCTTTCTGAAAATATTTGTCCAAGTATTTGGTGCAACCAAACAAGAGAATCTTACACCCTTGATCTAGAGCAGAGTTTTGTTTTGTTTGTCATGTGTGATGTACATTAGGGACAGTGACTGCCATCTTTAAAGGAAGTTTTGTTTCTTCTTCTATCCTTTTCGTTTGTATTCTTATGGTAATTCTAAAGAAAAATTCTTTTTCCAGCTATCTTCTAATTTACATATTTCTTGAGATCTGAAAAGTTCATGTCAGTATAGATGATTGGGTGGCTTTGTAGATAACCACATCTTTATGTAGGTTCTCTACTTTTTGGCATGCATCTGCTATATGTGAATTTTTTCCAGAGGATTAATAAAATGTTACCTTATAGATTTTGAAAAAACAAATTAACATTATAGTTATATGTCTGAGTAGCACTTTATTTGTTTCTTTTTCTTGAAATTCAATACCAACTCTTTTTGCAGGCGAAGAAGTTCTATGAATCTGCATTAAGGCTGGAACCTGGTTATCTTGGAGCAGCGCTAGCCTTGGCAGAACTGCACGTCATTGAAGGTCGAAACGGAGATGCTGTTTCTCTCCTTGAGCGATATCTCAAGGATTGGGCTGATGACTCGTTACATGTTAAGCTTGCCCAAGTGTTTGCTGCTACAAATATGCTGCAAGATGCCTTGTCACACTATCAGGCAGCACTGAGGTAGTACCTTTTCCTTGAATGCTCTTGCAGTCTTTTTCTGCTCGGTTTTAAGGCATATTAAGTGTTGGATAATCATTTATCTGATCTGCGCTTTAAATCAGAGAAGGTAAAAGCAAACGAGAAGAGAAGCAGTTTGCATGGATCTTGCATAATTCTTAAAGCTTACATTTATATTTTACTCTGCCTGTCAGGATAAATCCCCAAAATGAAGCTGCAAAGAAAGGATTGGAGCGCCTAGAGAAGCAACTCAAGGTTTTGTTTCCTGTTCAACGTGAAAGCATTCTCTATATATGCTTGTCTAAAGTCTAAACATGCAACATAGTTTCTCTGCTAAATATTGTAACTAGTTGCTCTAGAACTTCTCTATTCATGTATACGTTGCAAACTTGACCCTGGTCTGCCAAATTTACTTGGCTGTACCTCTGGTTTACATTACTTTGCTCCTGTTGTCATGCATACTTGAGTTTCGTTACTTGAATGAACTTACACCAGCACTTCAGTAGAGAATTTTATAGTCCCACTATTGTTTGCTTAAATGAACCTTCCATTGTTGGCAGGGAGTAGACCCTGATGCTCCGGAAGAAGATGAGGAGAACGATGTTGAGGATGCTGATGCAGACCAGGAAGAGGCTGAGCTTTTATGATGAGGAATGGAAACAACACATCTTAAGTTCTTCTCTTCTGCTGCATGCACTTATATGAGAATTTGATTTGGTAGGCAGTCATCTGATATAAAAGCAGCAGCAATCCGCTTCACCAGGAGCAGATTCTTAGTGGCCTTCCAAATAAGATGCTTGTTGCAGCTATCTCGCACTTCGCCATGCAAATTCTTTGCCATCAGACGGTCCAGAAAGATGGCCCCTGTTCCTTTCAAGAGTATAATATGGCCGCCCACATGTAATTTATTATAGTCTCTTTTCCTGGCAATGTAAATTTACCCTATGGAAGGCCTGTACCAACATTTTTGTAAAACCTCAAAAATTTTGAGCAAATTGATCGACATAAAACTCAGTTTCCATGAGCTTAAGAGAGCATATTCGTTCCCACCCTTAAATTAATGAGAAAGGTTGTATTAGGTTGACAGCAAATGAAAGATGATATTTCTGAATACAAGAGTTGAATCAGGCGATATTCTATTAGCTCATATCAACTAATTTGTTATTGGGAGTTAATAGATATATCCACTTGATATACATTCATATGTGGTCCAAAGCTCTGTGTATAAAACGTATAATATATAAATTACACTCTAAACTTAGTTTGAAATTTTAACTTTTAACTTTTGTTGAGCATAAGTAGACACTTTAACTATTCAACACTTCGATAAAATAAAACACTTTAACTTCAACACTTTAACACTAGGCATAAGTAGGTATTGTAAACTTAATATTTTTTTCTGAAGTATTGGACAGTTAAATTGCCTACTTGTGCACTGTGAAAAGAAAAGTCAAAGTTAAAATTTGAAATTTAGGATTCAATTTATATATTATACCTGTATAAGACATAGATGCAGTTCATCTAGAAGGTTAAACCTGAGCATGGGGGGATTACTTCTTTCTGTTTTTCATCCCAACGGAGTGCCCAGACCTCAAAAATACTTTTGTTTGTATGTAGACCATGAAATTATTAGAGTTAAAATCTGGTAACTTAACGTTCAAATAATCATAACCCTCCCATGGTGCATCTTTAAGTGGAAGATTAAATCTCATTGAACTAGTCCTTCCCAGTTCCCCTATTGCCGCGATACAACATTTAACTGACGCCTCACCAAAATGACAGTGGGTTTCACCAAAAACGAGCCATCACTGGTGATTGACAATTAAGTTTGGACCATATTCCAACTCCAATATTCTTTTTAGTAAAGTGTAATGATCCTGAAGGTCATTTTTTTAAAACTCTTAAAAAATTACTGTCTCGCCACTCCCATTAGTTGCCCCGAGTCTTAATTAATAAGTTTGTGTGGTTGGCTTTGAATTTCGTAGAATAGTTGAGTAATTTATGAGTTTTTGACATCTAAAGGCTCAAGTTGTTAAGATGGATTTTGGTACCATTTGGGGTTATGAGTCTAGGAATAAAATTCCGTCAGCCGCCAAATGTGAAAATTGATCTAGGAGCGTTGTCATTTTCAAATTTGAGGTCCTAAGTTGGTAGTTTGAGTTAAAATGTGAGGAGGTTTGACTTTAGTCAAAATTTTGAATTCGGATGCCCGAATTGAATTAATGATGTTTTCGTTAGATTCAAGAGCTGATTTTAGGCCTATGAGTGCCTTCATAAAAATTTTCGAGAGTCCTGAGGGCATTTTGATCCTTAAAGTTAGTTTAATTGCGACTTAATTGGATTTTGAGTAAAAAAAATCTCAAAATTCGATTTCAACAGTTCCATTGAATCTGGAGTATCAAATTTAGTAGGGTAGCATATGTGATTTGTGTGTACGGAGTTCTAAATGAATTTCGAGAGTTGTTTTCAAGAATTTGGTGCTGCTTGAAATTTTGTTGAGGCCTGATGCACTAGGTATTGCAAAAGTGGAAGTGAGTTGCTTAAGTGGCTATCGCTTTAGCGGACTACCCTTCGCTTTAGCAATGGTGGTTGGTTTTAAGGGGTTTGCTTTTGCAACCCAGTGGTCACTTAAGCGATGCCGGCTGAAACGATCTACTAGTTGCTTAAGCGACACCCGCTTATGTGTTTGTTTTGGGACCTGAACAATTTTTAATTGGGAAATTGGCCATTCTCACCATTTTTGAACCCTTAGAGCTTGGAAGGCGATTCTTGAAGAAATTTTTTGGGTAAATGTTTTTAACCTAAAATCTTTATTTTCCATTGATTATCTCATAATTATAACTTCAAATTCTTGGTTTTGAACTCCAAACTCCATGGTTTTTCTAGAATTTAAACTTCGGGAAAATTGATGATTTTAGACTCGTTTCTTGGATAATTTTAGGAGTTTTTCAATCACGAACTCCTTTTACTTGTAGAATCTAATTTTACATTAAACTTCTAGTTTTACCGTTTTCGATTTCAAAGTGATTTTTGGATGATTTTAGCCGTAAAATTGGAACCTTGCAATATGGGTGTCGTCAAACTTCTTTTAATGAATTCTTTTTATTTTTGATAGTGGATAATCATTTCGGAGGTTGATATTTGAGGGCTATTCTATAGTGAAGTGTTCTGGTGCAGTTTTTGGCATTCGAGGAAGGTTTAGCTATTCTTCCTTGAAATTGAGATTGGGCAATTAATTATTCTTATGTCTTAGACTATGGGATGAGATTGTATCTTGATTTGGGATTGTGGATTTTATTGTGTTACCTATATAGGGGCTCTACTTGCTATTTTGATTGTTATGAGTATTTATTTCTTTGGTTGATGGTGATGGGAGTTTGTAATACTATTTCACTTGTGATATCCGAGAGAGGAGTTAAGTTGTGGTTTGTATTATGCTGAGACATATTTTAAGAAATGAAATGCTTTGAGGTGTGTTATACATTGTAGTATATCTTGAGAAATTAAAAATCTTTTCAAATGGTGGTTGTTTATTTCAAAAGATCTTCTTCCCATTATCTATAAATGAGGGTGTTTATCATAAATTGTTGAGTTTGAGAACTTTGTTACTGTAATGTATATGTTGAGATCATTTTTGCCTCTATACTTATGTGTTGACATGAATACATCATTATACATCATATCATGAAACATAGGAAGTTGAGAATTGTGAAACCACCTTTTCGAAAGAAAATGAGACGCCTTTACAGTCCTTAACCATGAGTTAAGTGACAAGGAGAATAAGATATTGAGATTGTGATTTTATGAAAGAAATTGAGACTCTTTTAAAACTCTTGACCACGAGTTAGGTGGCAAGGAGGATGAGACATTGATATTATGATCCCTTAACTACGAGCTAAGGGCAAAGATGATGAGATATTGTGATTGTGATGAGGTATATGGTCTACGGGAACCCCATGGGTTCTGTCTGGTAGCTCAGCTTGGTAAGTGTATATGACAGGTTGTGCGTCAATCTTGATTCCACCAGTACCGCCTATGCATTGCATGCATCCCATCTCATTGTAGTGTATGTTATTGTTATTTGAATGTTGACTTATTTGATGGTGTTTGTGTACCCTTGAGTTGTGCGTTTACTTTATCTGCTCCATTCTGTGTACACACACACACATATACACACATAGAGGTGAAAATATTTCTAGATTATTGCATAGTTTAATCAATTCTTAATATCCAGTCAATCAAACCTACTAGGTATATGTATATTGTACTCACCCCTACTTTTATGTCCCCTTTGGATGCAAATTCTAGACAGAATTATCCTCGTGATGATTGATTATTCTAACGGAGACCCTATATCAGATTTGGTGGCGAGATCTAGAGTATTCAGATCACTACTAGTTCTATCTTTATTTGTGGTATTTACTTTTATTCAGAGACTGAATTGTATGTACTATTTCAGAGTTTGTATTAGATGCTCTTTATACTTACGATACTAGATTTTGGGATACTCATTGTTGTTCTTCTTTTCCTTTCATTTGTGGCCCAACTTCCTTAGAAATACCTTGTATATGTTTTACTTTTGGATTACACATCAGGTTAGATTCTAGGTGTGTGCGATCAAGACCTCAATTATTTTTGGGTCATGATAAATTGGTATTAGAGCGCTAGGTTCACGGGTCCCATGAGTTAAAGAGCAGAGTGTCTAGTAGATTTTTGCAAATCAGTACGTAGACGTCCGTATCTATCTTTGAAAAACTACAAAATACTTCTAGAAGAAAATTACTTTCATTCATTCCTTTCGTGTGATTCATTCATATTAAGTGTTGTAAACTTCTAATATATTCATTTAGCATTATAGGTAACAACCGAATTTCGGAGGGCAACTCTAGCTTGAGGATGATCTAGTGAGGCCCTACCGGAGATCGAGTATGACTATGAGGATGAGGACGAGTTTGAGTAAAAGAGATTTGAAAAGTTTGTTAGATTGACATATCCCAAATTTAGTGTTAAAGCGAAGGATAAAGCATATGACTTTTTGATTTAGTGTGAAGATCGATTGTTCAACTTAGATATTTTAGAGGCTTATGGAGTGGCCTATACTTTGTATCAATTTGCGAGTATGGCTAAGGAGTGGTGGAGGTTAGCTCTTGCTCGTAGACCAACTATTATGAGTTGGGATCAGTTCATTGAGATATTTTTTGAGAATTTGTACCGTACCGTCTTTATGATCAGTGCAGGGATTAGTTTGACAGATTAAAATAGGTTTCATGTTAGTATCTAAGTATGAGGCTCATTTTCATGAATTATCATGTATGCTATGTTGAGTATTCCTACCAAATTTGAGTATTCCTACTAAATTTGAGTAGATCCACGAGTTGGTGAAGGGATTTGATAGTTATTTTCAGGAGGTTACATCCTTGTTTGTGTTAGCAGATGATTCATCTCAGAGTACTATTCATCATGGTAGGATGATTGAGAGTGACAAACATTCTAGACAGGGCAACTCTAAGAGATTTTGTCGTTAGTGTTAGATTGGTGTTCATCCATATAGAGGTACAGAGCATTCGGGTTCAAGAACCTAGTGTTATCAGGATA
The DNA here is from genome assembly GCA_038996855.1 of Solanum aculeatissimum. Lineage (NCBI taxonomy): Eukaryota > Viridiplantae > Streptophyta > Magnoliopsida > Solanales > Solanaceae > Solanum > Solanum aculeatissimum. The sequence goes on along the minus strand of JBCEWC010000070.1, from coordinate 46,655 downwards.
GATCAGTATGTGCAACTATTATGAGTACAAAGGGTATAAGGGGATTCAAATCTGACCAGACTAGCCATAGAGGTTTATCGGGTTCAAGAAGACGTGTGGACACTTCAGATTATCCTCCATGGGGTTTTGGCTCCTGAGGCTGCTTAGCATAGGATGAAGAAGATGTGGTGAAAATCAAAATCAGAACTTTTATCATGGCTTAATAGAGTGGGTGCCTATCAAGAAGAGTTATGATACGGCTACCATGGCGACATCTGTGTTCACTTGATTAGGGTTATATTCTGTGCTATTTCTGCTATTAATCTATTTGGGGAGCACATTGCTTGGGTTGGAAGAAGGATAGTTTGGTAAGGTATTGCAATTATTCAATGAGGAGAAAAGTGTGGCTATTCGAGTATGACCTTCTCGACGGGTATGATATGTCCTAGTGATGAATCTAGTGGAATTTTCTGATGTGGTACTAGTAATATATGAGAATGAAGACATCGATTGTAAAGTGCGAATACTAATTACTAAGGAGATATTAGTTGTTCCACCTACTCGGGTAATGAGGTTTGATGTTGTAGTCACACTTGAAAAATCAATTGGTTGTCACTACAGACGCTTGGGGTAAGTATTTGTTATAAGAAAAATTATAGTGGTGGATCTTAGTATGGCAATCATGTGTTTAAGTGTGAATTTTATCTCGAAGATCTATTTGGAGACTGATGATTTCATTATAAACCAAAGAAAGTGGATTTCTGTTGAGGTAATGAATTGGTGGACCAAGGAGGTTTCCAATAGGTTTACTTATGTCAAGCCAATTGAAAATACTGGTAAGAAAGTGCATGTAGGAATTGATTAGTTCATTGAATTTGGCTAGTATATCTTGGGTTCAAAGTATCATATCAATCATAAGATCAGTTTTTCAAGGTGACATGGCTTTGTTTGTACTGTTTAGGTTATGGTAATTGGGTCACAAGTGCATATATGAGTTAGAAATTGTTGGGTAAGATTTGAGAAATAAATCTATAGGTGTTTGGCTCTAGTGATTGGATAGGTTCTTTAGAGATTTCAAATTTAGTAACTAGTACAACTTGAATTTCTAATGAAGGATATGGTAAGATTAATGTGAAAGTGGTTGATTATTGACTAAGGTATGCAATTTCCAAGAATCTTCAAGGTACGAGTTAATGTTGATTAAAAAAGGGATTGGTTTACAATGTGCCAACCAAAATTTAGGTTCTCATCATAAGTTCACATTCATGATAGTTAGATTTGTTTAAGGTATGGATTGGCAAGGTAATAAAGATGATTCACCTTATTGATTATTGAGATTTTGGAAAGACTTTTGTGAGGTGTTCGTTAAAGACTCTATCACTTCTGATTGTGAAGGATCTTTGAAGTTTTCATTTGGAGAGTTGAGTTTAAGTAAAAGGTAATCAATTGTGAAGTTTTAGCTGAGGGATGATAATGATAAATAGGCTTTGAAAGAGAACAAGAGACTTGAGCATCAAAGGGTTCAAACATTTAGGGTATCACAAGTATGGGTTTTTTGTTTTATAATTAGATGTCGCAATACCAATGGCCAATTCGACACAGGGTTATAAAAGTTTATCATCTACTTATCAAGATGTTTGGTTTTGATTTGGGTGACAAGCAGTGATGTATGAGTTATAGGTGTACTTCAGGAAGGATCTACAAATCTACATAGACATTGAGGGTTTCAAGCTAAGTTAATACTACTTTATTGATGGAATCCATGTAGACTATTATGATGAACTACTTGGATACTTAGTGGTGAATATAGATTATGAACTTATGGTACACAAAATTCTTGGCGTGATCAAAGATTACTTTGGATTTTCATATGATGATATGAGTGACTGAATAAGGGCTGACACATGGTATGTGAATGGTTGCATATGATTGAGATTGGTTTATCATCTAATAGTTGTAACTCATGAGAAAAAGCATTATTAAAATTGGAATTATCATTATCGTCCTTGGATAGGGCCAATTTTCTATATAGGATATATAGGATTGACTTGAGACAGATAGTAGTACCTCCTTTAGGAAAAATTCGAATAGTGGCAATGCAATTTTTAAAGAATTTTATAAAAGTTTTGAAAGTTTGAGAAAAGGATCAGTAAGGTCGTGGTATCTTGTGACATCGGATTTTTGGTTTTAACGACCAGAGTTATAGTGAATATGTATAGTTTTGATGAGATAAGTATGTTTTAAGCTATGTTGGAGATCATATAAGAGATTGTGTGTAGAGAAATCAAATAGATGGATCCAGATGACTGGAAAGGATTTTATTATTGATGCTTAAGATGGAGTATTTTTAGTAAGACAAATGAGAATTTCTAACTATCAGGGTATACTAGTACACTACAAGTGTGAATTGTATCGAGAGTGCTTGTGAGAGATTTATCATGGAGAATTGCAGATTCTCTGTAGTCATGATAGTTATCTTGTCGATGAAGACTTCTTTCATCTTTATGTGATTGACTTTGAGGGCTTTTGGGCCTAATTTTATCATTTTGAGGCATCAATTACATTCATGATTGCTGATCTAGCATTCCGATAGTGTTATTTAGAGATTATGTATGTTTGGGTGTGTGGGTCGGTGGGTGGTAACTTGACAGTCTGTTCTTTGAAATTAGGTAAGTTTTATTCTTCTTTAATGAGTATGCGTTGTCTAAATATCAAGTTAATCAGTTTAAGCATGTAGGAGAACTATATTAAGAGGATGAAATGAAGGTTGCAGTGCTTTGTATCTTTTGAGTGTTTAGGGGCTAGCTCAGATTCACTCCTGAATTTAATGGGTAATGGTTCAAAATTGCTTTGTGATTATGTGAGAAGGGGGTTCATCATAGTGAGTATCCTATGTTCTAGGGAGTTTCAGTTCAGGTTGGTTCATGACTTGGTAATCACTCTTGGATTGCAAAGGTTTCTCCATCTTGGTTTAGAAGTTTGAACTTCATAGGGTATTATGATGGTAAGTCCTCGAAAGTAGGTTTCCTTAGAATAGAAATATTGACTCTGGAAATAGTACTTCAGACTCTTTATAATGTCGAGTGAGAATTATCATTTTTAATTTATGTTCGAGGACAAACATGATTTTGAGTGTAGATGATGTATTGACTCGGAAGGTCATTTTAAAAAATTATCGTCTCATCCCTCCTATTAGTTGTCTCGAGTCTTAATTGATCAATTTGTGTACTTAGCTTTGGAGTTTCGTAGCAGAGTTGAGTAATTTGTATGTTTTAAGTTCTAAAGGCTTAAGTTGGTTAAAAAGATGAATTTTTGTAGCATTTGGGGTTATGAGTCTAGAAATAGAATTTTGTCAGCTCCATCTGCCCAGAATATGAAATTGATCTAGGAGTCGTCATTTTCAGATTTGAGATCCTAAATTGGTAGTTTGAGTTAAAATGAAAAGAATTTTGGCTTTGGTCAATATTTTAGTTTAGATGCCCGAATTAAATTTCTGATATTTTTGTTGAATTCTAGGGGTAATTTTATGCCTAGGAGAGGATTCATCAATTTTTTAAAGAGTTTTAAGGCTTTTTTGTCCTTTTAAGCCTTAAAGTTAGTTTAGTTGTGACTTTTTAGATTTTGGGTCGAGAAAACCTCAAATTCAGTTTCAACAGTTTCATTGAATTCGGAGCATCAAATTTAGTAGGGTAGCATATATGGTTTGTGAGTACGGGGTTCTGAACAAATCCCAGAGAGTTATTTTTAAGAATTTAGTATTCCTAAAATTTTATCGAGGTCTGGTGCACCAAGTATCGCAAAAGCAAAAGTAGAAGGGGGTGGGGTGAGGGGGTGGAGGAGTCTGTTAAGCGACTATCACTTTAGTGGACCACCCTTCGCTTTAGCAATGGTGATGGGTTTTAAGAGGTTCGCTTTTGTGACCCAGTGTTCAGTTGAGCAATGCCCGCTAAAGCAATGCATTGTTACTTGAGCAAGACCCGCTTATATGTAGGGTGTCACAAAAGCAACTCAAGGACCACTTAAGTGGAATCTAAGGCTTGTTTTGGGACCTGAACAATATTTAATTGAGAAATTAGCCATTTTTATCCATTTTGAAATCATGGAGCTTTGAGAGAAGATTCTTGAAGGGATCTTTTTAAAGAAATTCTTTGTGTAAGTGTTTTTAATCTAAAATCTTTGTTTTTCATTAATTATCTCATAATTTCAAATTCAAATTCTTAGTTTTGAACTCCAAATTCCATGGTTTTTTCAAGAACTTAAGCTTTGGGTAAATTGATGATTGCAGACCGATTTCTTAGTCAATAATTGTGGGTTTTTTAATCACAAAATCTTTTTTAGTTGTAAAATTTAATTTTATATTAATATTCTAATTTTACTCTTTTTGGTTTCGAAGTAATATTTGGATGGTTTTATCCTTGGAATTGGAACCTTGCAATATGGGTGTCATCAGACTTCTTTTGATGAGTTATTCCATTTTTTGTAGTGGCTAATTGTGTTGAAAGTTGGTATTTGAGGGTTATTCTATGGGAAAGTGTTTGGGTGTAGTTTTCAACATTCGAGGTAGGTTTGACTATTCTTTCTTGATATTGGGATTTGATAGTTGATTATTCTTATGTCTTAGACTATGGATGGGATCCTATCATGATTTGAGATTGTAGATTATATATTGTGTTACCCGTGTGGGGGCTTTACTTGCTATTTTGATTGTATTATGAATATGTATTTCTTTGATTGACAGTTATGGGAGTTTGTAATACTATTTTACATGTGATATTCAAGAGTAGTGTTGAGTTGTGGTTTATATTATGCTTTGAGAAATGAAATGCTTTGAGATGCATTGTGAATTATGACATATTTTGAGAAATAAAAAGAACTTTTAAATGGTGGTCGTTTATTTCAAAAGAGCTTCTTCCCATTATTTATAAATGAGGATGTTTATCCTAAATTATTGAGTTTGAGAATTATAATACTTTAATATACATATTGAGATAATTATTGCCTCTATATTTATGTGTGGACATGCATACATCCTCATACATCATATCATGAAACATGGGAAGTTGAGAATTGTGGAACCATTTTTTGAAAAAAATTTAGACACCTTCAAAATCTTTGACCACGTGTTATGTGTCAAGGAAATGAGATATTGAGATTGTAATTTTTATGACAAAAATTAAGACTCTTTTAAAACCCTTGACCACGAGTTAGGTGGCAAGGAGGATGAAACATTGATATTGTGATCTCTTGACCATGAGCTAGGTGAAAAGGACGATGAGATATTGTTATTGTGATCAAGTATATGATCTATGAACCTCCCATGGTTCCAGTATGGTAGCTCAGCTCGACAGGTGTATACGACAAGTTGTACGACAGTCTTGACTCCACTAATATTATCCATGCACTGCATGCATCCTATCTCATTGTTTTGCATGCTAATGTTTTGTAAGGACCCGTAAGCTAGGAGGTTAGAAATTTCAGAAGAAGTGGAATCAAATATATTGCAGGTTAAAAGTATGAGCCTCATTTACGACTCGTGGTTCAAACCACGGGTTATAAACAAGGTTCACAGATGTGGTTTAAAAAAATAGAAGATTTATAAAGTGTGAGGGTCATTCACGAAGGGTCTTTACGATCGTAAATGGAACTACAAATCATAGAATGGGCTCGTGGTTTGATGACTTGAGTTGGTATAAAATATAGCCAGTAAAGTTGAACTATGAAAAAATAGGATGACTCATACTTAAGTCTACGAACCATAGTTTGGTCTCTTAGATGGGGCCCTGAAGACTGGAAATTTACTAAGTGTGGGAGAAAACCATGAGGAGTTTCTATGACCCGTGTTTCATTCTATGAGTCGTAGAGTGGGGTCATAGATTGACCTTCATAGACCAAGTTTTAGATATTTGAAAAATTGAACAGGACGAAACCTACAGTATGATTCGTAGACCATTTTACGGTCTGTATTTGGGGTCATGGACTAGGTCCCAACAGTTTTAATAAAGGACATTTTGTTCCATTCCCCACACCCTAGGCTTAAAACTACATTATTTTAGGACTCTTTTGCCTCCCATATCAGATCCTAAATCCCATTCACTCTATTCCTTATTCACTCAAAATCTCTAAGGCAAGAAACACTCTCCAAGGCAAGACAAGAGCATGGCTAAGGTTTCCTTTCCAAGAGGTTCTTCCTCAAACTTCTTTAAGACTTTCCTTAAGATCTTAATTAGGTATGTGAGTTTAATTTGTGGGTGTCTTCCACCCACAAAGTTCCTCAATAAATTCTTTTACCTTTTCTTTAAGTTCTTAAAACTTTGAGTTGCATGACCATGATTTAAATGACGTTTTTATGGTGTATTTACATGTATTTTACCTTTAATGATGTAATTTGATATTATACCATGATTTTCTATGATTATCAAGTTGATTGTCATGATCTTAATATATAGGGTTTTCCCTTAATAATGTGGGCTATTTAATCTTGGTTTCAAAGTTACATATTTTATCATGTTCATGTGTTATACTCTTAAATCATGTGTTTACAAGTCATTGCATAGGCCCACTAAGTTCATGATGAATTTTGGTATGATGATAAGAATAAGGGCTAAAAGTAAGCTTTAAAGTTATGAATGTTTTGAAAGATGTAAGCATGTGCAAAATCCTTAATGATGTTTATGATGGACCGTCAATGTGAAAGGACAGTTCTCACTTGAGAGGCTTCCAAGTTAATGAGATACTCTTATGTAATTGCTACTTATGATTCTAAGTTACGTATATGATTATGATAGCAATTTTAAAGTGTTCTGTGGTATTGACTCAACACCGAATGAGATATTGAGGTGGGGTTTGGCAAGAAAACCCTAGTAGCGACCCCTTGCTCCATTAACTATGCCACCATAGGAGCCCTTGCAGGCTAGGCTAGTTGATGTGCTGCCAAAATACAACACTTTTAATGCTTTAAACTTAGAATTTTGTGTATTCTCTAAGAAATGTTAGTAGATTTGATGTGTGTTTGTGTTGTTTTTACAAGATTATATGATTCCGAATATTTTTTAGGAGATTTCCAAGGTTTAGTAGCTTTTTGCCCAATACGAGACCACCTATGGGTCATGGTCTGATCCACGAGCTATAGGTGGATGGATGTTCATGGGTTGATTCAGAGTTTGGAACATTTTTCTGAAGTTGAAGTTACAATTAACAAGATGGGTCGTGGTTCATTCCATGACCCGTATACTTGTTCTTGGGACAAAAGCTCATAGTTTCAGGAAGTTAGTAGGATGAAGAGGTTTACAACTCGTAGTCTAAACTATAGGTCGTAGATGTAGTCTCATACATGGAAACTAATATTCAAGAAGGCAGTCTACAAATCTCCGGCCACGAGCTGTAGATTTGTTCATGGGTCGTACATTGGCTTGTGGTTAGGCTCGAATCCAATTTTCCTTGTCCGTTTAGGATTTGGATTCTTACGTTTATAAATAGGATTTTTAGTTATTTTTGGACGTGTAGACTATCAGAGAACATAATACTACTTTCTTTTGAGTTGTTCTTGGAGATTTTGAGTTGATACACCTTGTGCTTACTTTCGGATCTTGAGATTTCTATTTACGTGGTTATTTTGGATTTTACATTCTTCAATTCTTCATTGTAATTGTTTAATTATGCAAACATAAAGCATGATTTCTTCATTTACAACGAATATGAGTAGCTAAATCCACAACTAGGATTGTGGGAGCCATGAAGAACTAACAAAGTAAAAATCAAATAATTTGTAATCCTTGGAAAGTGTGGATGCATATATTATTTATCTCTTCGTTTTGATTGCTTTTTAATGGTGGCCAACGTTAGAACTCACCTTATTCTTACTTGTCAGACCAAGAGAGTAATGAATGATATAAGGGATAAATAATAGAATTCAATGTGAGTACTCTCATCTAATCAACTTAGTAGGAAGAAATAATCAAGTATTGAATCACACGAACTAACGAGAGATGAAAACTCAATTAAACCTTCAAACGATAATCAAACTCCTAACTAGATTTATTGATATTGCACACACTATCTAGGCGTGTTCTTGAGGGGAAAATCAATAAAAATTATGTATTTATGTCAGGAGTTTTAACACTCAAAATAGTGGGGGAAAAGCGCAACCTAATTTAAATAAGACATGTTATTTATAATGCTCAAATCCTTATTCTAAATGGACTAGGAAAACTTGGAACTTCGGATGACTGGACACCACCACGGCATACACCATAGTTTATGGTGTGCATCACGACACGTGGTGGTGTTTATGATGTGTTCCTTGGTGTTGAAGGTTTGGTTAAATGTTGCCATGGATTGTGTTGTTAACGAGCCTTACTTGCACACCATGAGTCGAATGACCTGGTTGTGTGTTGCCTTCATGTTGTGCCCTTGTACATGATGCCTAGAAACTTCACGAGAACCCTCATGCCTCATGGAGTAAACCATGAACCGTGTAGGGGCTTGTAGTGTGTCACTTATTTGAAAAATAAGGATGCTATGGCTACGACACTTCATGAGGTGCCTTTCACAACCCTCACTGCCCGTGAAGTACACCATAAGTCTTGAAGTGACTCGTGGTATGCTTCATTGTTCCATGCTATGTGGTTACCTTATGAGAACAACTCCCTTTTTGGTTACCTTACGGGAACTTCTCCTTTTTGGTATATTACAAAATAAGAGTCTTACGAGAACATCACCCTTTTCAAATAATAGAATGTAGAAGCCTTACGGGAACCCCACCCTTTTCGGGATAATAAGTGGCATGTACCTTATGGGAACTCCCCCTTTTTGGTTAGTCATGTCACAAGCAATTCACAAGAGTTTTAGGGCTGAAAAAGGACTAAGGGATGAGGGAATCCCATTTATATAGGCATTGGATTATTACCCAATTTCCCTCAAGTGAAATAGGAAATTAAGAAACTTTTTGAACTAGTCCGCGATAAGTCTGTGATGCAGACTTGTTATGAAGTAGTGTATTTTTGCATGAAGTTTAATATTTCTTTCTCATTTTGGCCCAGGAATGAATGTAGGCCCTTTTTACACTAGTAGGTGACAAGTCCGCGATGCAGACTGGTCACACATTTCTTTTCTGGTTAAGCCAGGATCACCTAAAAAATTATTTTTCGCTACGGGTCATCTAAAAATCGAAGATCATCCCTTTCCTATAAAATTTCCCCCCTAAAATTGAATACGAAGTCGAATTTGTGAAATCATGCACAAATTTTAAGATATTCAAAAATTACACTTATAAGATAATTTTTCCGAGGCGCATGAGGGGTGCTACAGTAAAAAGGGAAAGTTGAATCCTTGGTATGTAGGCCCTTATGAGATTGTTGAACAGATTGGCAATGTAGCTTATAGATTGGATTTGCCTTCGGATATGAGTTTTATTCACTCGGTGTTCCATGTGTCTATGTTGAGAAAGTTGGTTAGTGATCCTAGCACAATTGTTCCTTTGGAAGGTGTTGATGTTGAGGAGAAATTGACTTATAAGGAAGTTCTACTTCAGATCTTAGATAGGCATGTGAAGAGGCTTCGTAACAAAGATATTGCATCGGTTAAAGTCCTTTGGAGGAACCATCTTGTTGAGAGTGCCACATAGGAAGCGAAGTCGGACACGATAAAGAGGTACCTCTATCTATTCCAATCTACTCACGCCTAAGATACTAGGTTCTTCTTATTCAAATGGTCCTAATTCTTTCATTTCTATGTTTACTTATCATGACAAGCATATTTGTGCACAAAACTGATTTAAATGACGTTTTTAGCATGGATTTAATGATTTTATAGTTTTAAGTGATGACTATGCATTGTACATTTATATTGAACTGATTCATGTTCAATTCAAGCTATTCAAGCTATGTTCTAGCTCATTCGAGGACGAATGATCCCAAGGGGGAAATGATGTAAGGACCCAGGCTTTGGAAGGCCTTAAAAAGGCAAGAAATAGGTTTTCAGGAGTTTTTGGCCAAGACATACTTTCAAGGAATCTTTCATGGCCCATGAAAGGGTTCACTGGCCGTGAAAAGGCCCATAAAAGTATCCTTAGCAATTTTCCTAGTTGACTAGTGGCTACCTTGCACAAGTGTGCCACCACAGGCTCCACCACAGTTCGTGAATCTTACCATAGATCATGGTGTAGTCCATGGAGGGACCATAGGACATGGCCAACCATATTTCATAACTTGGGTCAGTTTCACGGATGGTTTCACGAATGATTTCACGACTAGTGAAGAGTTTCATGGACCGTGAAACCTTTCCTAAAAGTGTTTGATTCAGTTTTTCAACCCCATTTCATTCAGGTTCAACTTTAAATGATCATATCTCCTTGCAAAAAAAATAATTAGGTGGCTCATGACCTACCAAATTAAAAACTCTTTGAATTAGCTTTCCAACTCATCCAATTTCACCTAATTCTGAATTTGGAGTAAGAAGTTACGTCCATTTTTGTAAAGCCTATCAGTGTAGGATCACTTTCACGGGAGGCTTCACGGACCATGAAAAGGTTCACGTCCAGTGAAGCCATCCGTAGCGCTTTCCGGACCAATTTTTAAGCCTTTTTCCATTAAGGTCTTTTGGGTAATTTAGCCCAACCCCAAGACCTTTTAAGACTTTTATGCATACTTTTCACCCCTAAATCAGTCATTATGCCCTCCATAACATACCATGCATGACTTAAACACTTAGTGTATTCCATCAAGCTCTCAATTCACTCTCCAAGTCACTCCTTCAAGAGATTCAAGCTAGGGTTATTGTGGTCTTCCAAGATCAAGTTTAATTCACCTCAACTTCTGCATTTCATCAAGGTATATGTGGTTTCATTCATGATTCCATTTTAATCATGAAGCCCAACTCCTATTCTTCAATTTTCATGAACTTTAAGTAAGATTCAAGGTTGATTTTCATGATTTGTTTTTAAATTGCTAAAATTATATTATGGGTTACTCTAAAATGATATCTAAGCATGAATTACTTCTTATTCTATGGATTTATATGATTTCTATACACTAGGAACTTGCATGTCCCCTTTAAGCTTGATTTCTTCCATGGATAGTTTTAATTATGATCCGAATGTTGATTGCTTCATGGTTTATGCATGATTCTATCTTAATTTCATGTTTTAAGTATACATTTCAAGTTCCCATGCTATTCTCTCATTTTTCATGGCATAAGCATGCATGGACATAACTTTTCATAAAGTTTTACTATGAATTTGACTATCAATTATGGATATGATTATGATTTCAAGGTAAGTATGATTATGACATGAATGTGATCACATAATGTCCATGATATGACTTTAAGTAGTTATGGGTGTGTATACACCATCATGTACAAGTATGAATGAGCTATTCCTATGCATAAAGTCATGAATTGAAGTATGATTTGGCGTTTAAGCCCAAGTATGCATGTCTATGGTTTGAAATGATTTATGATCCTATTACAAGCATATATATGTATATGTATTTCCGTGGGATAATAACTTAGCACCGAATAAAATTATAGGTGAGGGCTCGACCCAAGGGGTTCTTATATAAAGTCTACCTTTCTTATAACTACGTGCCACCATGGATTCATGTTTATGCCCCATTATGGGATGATTATGTATGTACCACCACCCACTATATGGGGTATAGTCTACCTTTGGCAAGTAGGCTAGTCTTTCTCGGCTATAGAGGCAACATCAAGATTCCATTATAATAGCTCGCATGGTCATATATGTCGGTTGAGATCCCATCCCCGCGTATATTTATGTATTATGGCATTCATGCATCATGATTTAAGGCATCTTAATATGGTATTCCTTTCTATATATTTTTCTTCTATATATATATATATGTACCTTGTCATCTTACACTTCGTATAGATTTTATCATATTCATTTACATTGCATACCCACGTACTTAGTGCATTCCAAAGTACTAATGCATAATCTATACCTGCATTATATCACAATGCAGGAGCAGGTGATACTATTGTTCATCCTCATGGCTAGATCCAGATATTTCCACGATCCTAATTGGGTGAGTCCTCCAGCTTCGAGGACAGAGCCTATTACCTTCTTCTATATGCTTTATTTTGTACTAGAGACATGTTTCTTTACATTCAGGGCAAGTCAGGGAGTGTTTGAGCCCCCATCTTATGTTATAGTCTAGAGACATATTTTGAACATATGTATGTATTTCAGTTTCTAACTTGTATACTCCATCATTATGATCTATCCTATGCTATGTCTTATGTTATGCATATGCTTTTGCTATGTATCTATCTTTGGTTTACCTTTAATGCTAGTATAAATATTAAGGATTAGTTTGAGGTTCCTCTGGAGATCTCATTCACAATGTTACGACTAGGCCCTAGGTTTGGATCGTGACAGGTGTACAAGGTGGTTGCTATTATGGGGATTTTACCAGAAGATAAGGCAGAGTTAGTGGACATCCTAAAGCATGTGTGTGACCCCCTAGTGTCACATACCCTTCTAGATAAGAAAATTTTAAATAATTTAATTTTTTGAAATACACATCCTAAAAGTACACCGATACTATCTTTCTAATATTTTACCTCATTTTATCGTATTCCAACCTTCAAATGGCCTATGATATTACAAATAATCAAGTTGATTGTCTCCAAATGAGCAGCTGATGCAAAAACCTCATCAAAATCAATATCGACCTTTTACTTGTACCTCTTTGGTACCAATATTGCTTTGTACCTATGTACTTGTATTTTAGAATTTTTCTTTAGCTTGTAAATTCATTTGACTCCAATGATGATTTTTCCTTTTGAAAGTTTTAGCAACTCCCAAGTGTCATTCATTTTGATTGTGCTGATTTATTCATCTATCACATCTCTTCATTTTGGATCCTTTGAAGCATCTTCATAACTTACAGGCTTGTTGTCCACAAATAAACAAAAGTGAGTTAAATTATTTAAATTTTCTATTACTTCTTTCGCTGCATTATACAAGTCTCAAATACTTCTAGACTTTCGAGGTACATTGCTTGAACTTGATTCTCCAACTTCTTAAGCTTACAGTGAAGATGTTGTACATGGTGTAGTCAATTGCTCAAAAAATTTTGATCATGTTAATCATTAATGATTGGACTAAAAGAGTAATCTTGTTCATTAGATTTTTATTCCCAAGCACTATATTCATCAACTTCTACATCTCTGCTTATAGTAACCTTGGCATTTCTCGGTTACATAACTTATAACCTTTAGATTCTTGTGCATAGCCGACAAAAACACACCTCTTACTTTTTATATCAAGCTTATATCTCTTCTCATCCAACACAAGTATATAAACAATGCTTCCAAACACTCGCAAATAAGCAACTTTTGGTTTAAAACCATTTCAAATCTCTTGTGGTGTTTTACCGTAAATACTTTTGGTGTGACACATATTTGATAGATACACTGCAAAAGCAACTCCTTCAGCCCAAAATTACTTTGGCATATTTTTTATCTTTGAAGTACTTCTTGCCATATTGAGAATAGTTCAATTGTTCCTCTCCAACACACAATTTTATTGAGGAGATCTTCGAATAATTAAAAAATAATTGTAACACCCCACAACTCTGTTCATTAGATTCGAATTTTTTTATCGTAAGTATATAAGCTTGAACCTAGTAATGTCATACATGTACCTATATTTTAAGGCCCATTCCTACATGTGTGAAGTGTATTAGAAATGAATTAGGTTCATAAAAGACCTCTAATAATTAGTCAAGTTTAAAACTTTCTTATCGATTAAGTTTTTCATATTAGACTATGTAAGGGTGAACTTTAAATGACCATAAGTCTAAGCATACAAAGAATTAGGTGTCTTATAATATATCAAATTTAAAATCTTTGGATTATCTTTTCAACTCCATCAATTTTGCCTTATTTAGAGTTCAGAAAAAAAAAGTTATGACCATTTTACTATAGACTGCTAGAGAAGAGTTTTCTAAAGGAAGGAACTAAGACCGTGACTTACAGGTCGTATATTGGACTATGGACCCATACTGTAAGCTTGTAAATTGACTCCTGCAAGTCAAAATTTTGATCCCAAACTCACGGACCCAACTACGGATCGTAGTTTGGGCTCGTAGAATGAGTTTCAAGATCTCAAAATCCACCCCAATTTCTACGAATAGACCTCTACGATTCATATAAGCTTCTATGAACTATAGATACTCCCGTAGATGACTTGGACAATATTTTTAGGAAAGGGTATTTTCATCCTTTCTCACCCTTTCTAAGCCTAAATTTGATAATTGTATACCTAATTAAATCCCTAAATGCTTTACTCCAACTTTATTATGCTCAAAACATTCTCCAAACTTAGAATGTAGTTTCAAAAGGAGAAAAACTAGGACTTTCAAGCATCTTCTTCAAAGATCTTCAAGAATCTAGTTCTTCCAAGTATGTAAGGCTATTCAGAGTGTTGTACTAAGTTCCTCCTCACTCCCTACATACAATTTTAGTCTGTAAGAGTGTAACTACAAAATTTTCAATCTTTGTTAAAACTCAAGTTTCTATTTCCTTTATTATTAAGTTTGAATCTCTACCATCGGAAGTATGATTTTCTACATTAACCCAGTATTTGATTATTGTTCATGCTTACCTCTCACATAAATCCTAGTTGAGTTGAGATGAAGAATTTACATTGTGTATTATTTTTAGTAAAGTGAAAGTATTTCAAGCTATAAGAAAAAGAAGAGCTTTGAGGAAACTATATTATTCCTAGTGCATTATGTGAATTTTGAAAAAAACATGGTGATTTTTTAAGAAATCATAGCATAATAGTTTTAGAAGAGATATTCAGTCAGTTAAAGTATTTTACATTACTACGCACTGCATGATTTCCAGAGTTTAATTAATTTATTTTGCATTTATCATCAAAGATGAGTTGTAAGAGAACATGAGTATTTTCAAACACATATTTGGTATTGAGAAAGCTAAATCTATTCTAAAGAAAATATTATCCATTGTAAAGAAAGCATTATCAGTATGAGAAACATCATAAGTTATGAGAAATCAGTTTTCCTCTTAAAAAGAGACTAGTTTGAGTAATTTTCTCAAACGTAGAAAAGAAAATATTTTAAACATTTGAGATGAGCATAATAAATAGTTTTGGGAGTAGCATTGAGCACTGATTTGGGTACAAATTCAGATAACTTCAACCCCATAAACTATGTAACCAGTGTAGGATAGGATTGTACCAAGTGTAGAACTCAATTTTAGATGGATTGACTCCACTAGTACTTTGTCCCTTATCCTGGAAAAGTATAGGATGACTCTGGCAACGTAGACAAGACATTGTACATCACGAGGCTCATAGTGATGGTTTTCGATTGGAGAAACTTCTCAAGAAGTAAAGCTTATTAGTTTATACACTGAGATGAATTATTTTTGTATTAAAGTGTTTTCATTTACTATGTTGCATTATTTAATTGAGTTGAGCTATTTTTTTCAAAGTCAAGCTTTTTAAGTATTATATTATTTATATATTTAGTTGTACTCACTAATGCATTTGCATGACATATTTTATCAATTAAGTTATCTCAGAGTTCATTTCTAAAGTTGAGTATCCTGGCCTTAGTACTTTGTTTTGCCATCTTATATACCGTACATTCCATGTACTGACATCATTTGGCGCTACATCATTTTATGATACAGATTCAGGTACTCATGATAGAAGATATTCAGTAAGGAAGTATCTATCAGCAGTCGGTGAGACCTCTTTGCATTCAGGGGAGCTCGAGAGTCTTTATTATTTTTGTATTTATTTCAGTTAAGGTAGTCACGGGCCTACCCCGGAATCTAGTTCAGAGTCAATATTCTAGAGGTTTCATAGACTAGAAAGATATTTTTCATGTTATTTACTTGAGGTTTTTTTGAAAGCCTTGAGTCAAATTTTATATATTATTATTGTATCTCTGAGTTCATAAGTATTGTTCCCATTCTAATTCATTGTGATGTTAGTGTCTTTCGCTAAGTAAGTTAGCCAAGCCAAGTGATTTGCTTGGGACTAGAAATAATTTTTGAGTGCGGACCACGTCCAGGGTGTAGGCTCAGGACGTGACAATAACATATTCTATTTTTATTGTAAAACATGTTGAATTCATTTGAAATGAATTTTTCACCATTACCGGACTGAAATGAATTTAGTTTGTAGCCACTGTGTTTCTCCATCATGTTCTTAAAATTCTTGAGGTTTTCAAACACTCAGATTTTTTCTTTAAAAAATACACCTAGGATTTTTTAGAGTAATCATTAACAAAGAGAAGAAAATAATTACTTTTATAAAGGAGGGTCTGATAGGTCCACACACATCCATATGAATCAACTCTAAGAATGCAACTCAGACACACCTGATTCAGATAAATTAGGAACTAAGACTCGCATCTTTGACAATCGCTGACAACACTCCACTGCTATTGTCATGTACATGGTACAACAAGAAGTGAATTACATCCCCCCTGAATAAGTAAGACCTCGCTCTTTCAAATATTTCTTATGTAGTGGAAACGCCTTGCAATCTGAAGTTTTACGCTTCAGAGAAGAAATGTTCTTGGTGGATGCAGGACTTGGGACCCCTAAATTTTGTATGCAAGATGAGCCTACAGGGGTGCCAATCAACCGAGCCATCCATAGTTCAATAGAGAAAAAAGAGAAGAGCAGGTCGATTTCCTTCACTTTATTATTAAACTTAAACAAAGAATCATTTAACTTTGTTTGTTGAAACCTTGAAAGCAAGGAAGGGCCTATGTCCATCCATAGAAGTATATCGGGATTTTCGACCAGAACCACACATGCAAGTTTCCCTGCATGCGGCTCGTTCGTGCTTTCCAAGGCGCTACTTGTGACTCAGCATGGGAGAAGGGGGCGAAACTGCACACTTTCATGCTCAGAGCATCGTCTGAGTGACTAGGTAGTGCTTGATTGAGGGATGAACCGCGAATTCGTAATTTCCGATACTATGCCTACTCCCCTTTCCTCTTTCAAGTGGGTTGAACTCTTTCTAAGGCAAAGGGCCAAGTATGTGACACGAGTGCTCTTACATAATCGAGTTTCATGTCATCATGTTTTTCTGCCCAGCAGCGCTGGAAACCTCTTTCACGCGTCTTGGTTGTTGGTGGAGAAGAAAACTCGCTTGAAAAAAAGATTCTATTTTCAAAAATTTTAAAGGCTTGAAGGAGCGTAGCCTTATTCAAAAGGAATTAATGGGACCTGAAATCAGATTGGCTTTATTCTTGAGGAAGGTCCATCCGCTTTTGTTTTCGAATAAGACTAAGGCATGAGGCATGCAATCCAAAAACATAGAAAGACAACTCACTTAAAGAAAACTCTTTTAGAGTCTGGTACCAGCCAAGCCCCCTCTCCTTAGAGTCAAGTAGTTGAACGCCCCCTCAACTTGGCAACAAGAGTCGGTTATAGAATAGCATTTTAGTCGACTTTAAGGGAGCTGGACGACCGTTCCGCTCTTCGGGACTTTCTTTATTCTTTTTTCAAGGACATCGTGCATTTGTTAATGATTCTTTGGGAAAGCCTTTTCTTGACTACTTTTCAAAAAAACATCCTTTACAAAGATAATTAGGATGGTTAATGGTTGGCAACTCTTTCACCATATTTTTCTTTTCCATCAACCTTATACTATCAAAGTTCAAATGGTTAAATCTCATATGTCAAAGTCAAGATGAATTTTTGAAACATGAAAATAAATACCTTGGTACATCACTTTGAAGATTCAAAGTAAATATTTTATTTTTAGCCATGAAAACTTTTGGATAACAATCCTTCATTTTCATCTTTCATAGTCAACTTTTTATCTTTCAAATGAATGTCATAATTTTTCTTCAAAATTGTTCCAAATTTAGAATATTACTTTTCATCTTTGGTATATACATGACATTAGAGATGAATTGATGATTTTCAGCTTTCAAACGATTAAAATCATACTTTTTCCTTTGATTTGAACTTTTAAAGAGTCTCCAAAAGTGATATTTCTATTAGTAAATTCTTCAATCTTAGCAAATTAATATTTCTTCCCGCAAATATGGCTATTTGCACTGGAATTAAGGTACCATTTAATTATTTTTCTATATTTTCCTTTTCTTTACATGCCATGAGTGAAGTGTCATCTTCATCTTCTTTTTTTCTCTCAACAAAATTATTTATCTCCTCCAAATTATTTTTACATTCCCAAAAAAAAAATGATCATATTTATGACAAGTATAACATTTAATATTTGATTTTTCATATCTTCTTTGATTTGACCTTCATATTCTACTTCTTTCACGTCATCTTCTTTGGTTAAAGTCTCAACTTTTGTTTTCTTTGGTCAGAGGTTGACCACGACCTCTTCCACACACACGATCACTTTGTTGTGAGCTATACCTTTCATCTTTCTCCTTTGAAGAAAATTTTGCTTGCAAAGTTTGTTCAACTGATTCTTGTCTCGATTTCTCCAAGTTTTATTCATGGGATTGCAAAAATTCCATGAGTTCTTCTATGGTCAAGGTGTTCAATAAAAACAATAATGTGATTGAACTTTTAATCTAGGGATCACAATATTTTTTCAACGACCCCATCATCATTCAACTCTTCACCATATCTGTTCGTTTGATTGACAACCACTAAGACTCTTGAAATATAATCAAAACTAATTTGGATTCTTTCATTTGCAGCGATTCAAATTCTCCTCTTAAGGTTTGAAGGTGGAGCTTTTTTACCTTGTCCAAACCTTTAAAAGAGGTTTGAAGAATATCCCATGCTTGCTTGGAGTTGGTTGCATTTGCAATCTTCTCGAACATTTTTTTTCATCCAAACTTTGATGGATGAATGTGTGTGTCTTTTGGTCTTTCTTCTTTGACAATAGCATCATCTTTTTCATAAATGTCGTCGTCCACAATTTCACATATATCATAGGCTCCAACCAAATCCTTCATTCAGATACACCAACTTTTATAAGTTTTGTTGGTGAGCATCAGAATTTGAAATGGAATAGTTCTATTGGTGTTAAATCATTTTCTCTCTATGTTTTGTTGTCTCTCATACACACCCTCTCTGATACCAAATTATAAAAATTTAGAAGAGCAAGACAACGCAAATAATACTCAAAATTTAGTAGAAGAGAAATGGGAGAAAGATGATTTTCTATTCAAGTTGACTTCATTCAAAATAGTTAGATTACATGACTATTTATAAATGAACTCATCCATGTATCTAGCCTAAAATACATGTATCACAATTAATAATTTCATGTTTCACATTGTTCAAGATCATGAATAAGAAGTTACTAGACTTAATCTAAAAAAATTCACTAATTCATGTGTCTCCTAATACATTAATCTACTAGTTCATGAACTAAATTAAATATAATGTGAATAAGTTTATTTATTCAACACTCTGATGCGGATAGAGCTAGAGAAGTCAATGATCGAGCCTCCACTACTTTATCTTTTGTTTTTTTGGCCAAAAGCCTGTGAGCTAGTCCTCCAAAAAGCAACGAATGGTTGCTCATTCTTCCACTAAAGCTGAATATTAGGCAGTTGCAAATGCTCTTGCGAAAACAAATTGGGTCACAAATCTTCTGGCAGAGCTGCAACTTAAACATAAAAAGGTCCCAACTATCTATTGTGAAATGTTGGTGCTACATATTTATGTGCAAATTCTATTTTTCACATTCGCATGAAACACATTATGGTGGATTTCCATTTTGCTGTACATAAGTTCATTACAAGAAAGTTCGAGTTGTCCATATACATGATGCGGAACAACTAGTAGATACTCTTACCAAACCCTTTTCCAAACCAGCCTTCGACAACCACATGTTCAAGCTAGGCATTTGTCGCTGCCTACCTTGGGGGGGGGGGGGGGGGGGGTACCAATGCATGAGTTAATGCCTACTAGTATAAGTCCTTAGTTATTGTTGTATTTTAAGATTTTTAGTTATTGCTTTTATTTACCGTTTACTAAATCTTTAGCCACTCATTAGGATTAGCATTATCTCCCATTCTATGGAGCTACAACAACATACTCAGTGGAATTTCACAAGTAGGGTCTGAGGAGGGTAAAATGTACGTATGTAAACCTTATCACTACCTCATAGAGATAGAGAGGATGTTTTCGAAAGACCCTCAGCTCAACTCAAAAATATCAAGCCCCAAAAGCAAAAAATATTAGATATGAAAGAGAAATGACTAAAGCGGAAAGCAAGTGAATAATATATAAATACAATAAAAGAAACAAATATGAGACATACAATAACAACACAAGATATAAAGACACTGTTACATGACTAATCCTACTAACCTACTATACTACAAGGCTAGATATTATCCTACCCCTACCATCCTATTAATCTTCTACCCTAATACGCGATCTTCGCTCCTTTCTATCTAAGGTCATGTCCTCAGTGATATGGAGTTGCGCTATATCTTGTCTAATCACTTCCCCCCCAATATTTTTTCGATCTGCCTCTATCCCTCCATGTAACTCCTAAATCCAACCTCTCGCACCTCCTAACAGAAGCTCGACACTTCTATGGAGTTAGTTTAGAAAATTGTTAGACTCAAACATGTATATTAATCTCTAATATTCCAACAATAAATAATTAAGTTCTCCTGCTGTTTATCTTTTTCCTTTGTTATTATGTTATATGTAGCTGAGGGATAGATTTTGGGCCATGTCTTGACCGTATGTTAGAAGTTATGTTTCTAGTGGCTTGTAGATTTATGTTGTACGTCTAGTGAGTCGGTGTGTGACCTTGCCAACCTTGCAATTGATTGATGTCTCAGACGATGGCCTTGTTGGCTCATATGTATATTTATTTTGAGTTGTATGTATATACAAGTTCTTGAATGTAGAGCCTGGGTTCTTTGGTTTCAGTGGTTTGCTCAATCAAATGAGGCACCGACTGCTAATCTCGCCTCCATAGATTTGGGGCGTGACACAAGATCTCAAAATTCATTATTATTCCCAATGAACCTTTGTGGCCTAATTATAATTTATTCTTTGTAATTGTATAGTACTTTGGGGACATCTATGGTAGATTGCAAAAGAAAATGAGCAAAAAGAAATTTGATCATCAAAAGCAATAAATTCAAATTAACCATTGAATTAAAGAAGGCAAAAAAAGTTCATGTCTGAAAAGGATTATATATATCTAAAACTTTGTGAGAGATTAAATATATCCTTACATGTCTTATATTATAATTTTAAAATTTAGAAAAATATATTTAAAATCAATTTTTTTCACTTTTTAAGCCAAAATCCATAAAAGATATATTTGAACCATTTGTATTACAGCGAAAAAATAAATATGGCACTTTTTAGAGAAAAGGATATATTTGTTCTAAAACTATATAGTAGGAGGGACATTTGTACCTTTTCCCATTTTAAAAATTATGAATTCAAGAACCTCTGGGTTTTTGTTGTCGTCTTACACATCTATTCAAAGTGGTGGTCTGTTGAACTATGGATAGGATAAGTCTAATTTTTCTAGAACATTGGGTCGTAGACTTGATACGGAATATAGTGCAATAGGAATTGCAGCCAATGTCCAACATCGTAGTTTGACATAGATATTCTAACAAAATTTAGAGTTTGTTGGGTGAACTATTTTGCAGGCTTAAGCAATCTTGATGCTGTTTGATTCTTCTTAAAACGAGCTAATATAGCTAATCAATACTTGAAGTCCCAAATATATGTACATAATCTTGTCGCAACTATATACAAAACGTCAAGCCATATGTATTCTAAACGTGGAAAGGTTTCCGAGGTGTGGGAGATCGATTCTCAAGTGACTGCAACCTTTGTTTCAAATGGAAAACCTCAACCTGCAAAACCAAAGGATATTCCCGAAGTACAATGTCAAGGTTTGTAAAGTAACCTATTGGAGTAAGATTATGAAGTAACATAAAGCACAAAAATAATTAAATCTCTCCATTATCTGCTTATAATGTAATGGTTGCAAGTTTACATAATTAAAAGAGAGCTAATAAATTTCTAAGTTATCTAAGATGGTCATGTGACCAAAACGTGCATAAAGCCACCCCCACCCCAAATAAGAACTAACAGATGAATAATGTAAAATAATATATGTTGATTATGATTTCCTTTATCATCTAATCTTATGCTAGCGATCATACCTGCAACTGGAAAGCTCTTGCCCTTTCTCCAGCAAGGACTCCCCTTGTTGTATGCAGTTCCTGCATTGGATATCGTGGACATAAACTTAATCAAGAGTGAGCTGAAAAGTTGGCTCAGACATGCTAGGAATAGATAAACCAATAAAACTGCTCTCTACCTTCTGTGTATCATCCATAACTGCCTTGAGGAATGCCACATCATGCTCAAGCCTGACATTATCAGAGTGGACAATGTTGGATAAACTGTTAGCCTCTTCCTGGGCCAATTCAACACTAGCTAGCTTTTCTTTAAGCAACTCCATCTCCTTTACAGTATCAGCCACCTTTTTCTCCATCTCCTGTTTACTCTTCAGAGAAGCAGATAAATTTTTCTCAGCTGCTTCACGGCCAGCCAATGCAGCTGCCAGCTGTCCTTCTAGAATTCCGTTTTTTCTCATTAAGGAAGAAAGTTTTGCTTCGTACTGCTGACAAGCACCTGATGAAGCTGACAATCCAGCTTTATAATCACCTTCTTGGAAGACAAAGTCATCAGTGTCTTGAAAAATGTTTGCACTTGCTTGTCTGTAATGAGTAGGCAAATGACCAGATTCAGGGATAGTAGACATCTCCTCAGACATAATTTTACCTCCACTGCTGCTTGTTTTGATTCCTATGTCTAGTTGTTTTGCTCCTTGTTCCTTGAATGAAGATGAATGAAACATCAGTTTGACCGAGGAAAACGAAGTAAACTTCAGAACTTATAATCAGTTGATTGTAAAATACAATCAATCTAATTGCTGCGTTGAGCCCAATAAAAAAAATTAATAGCAGCAAAAACAGCAAATTAAATAGAAAAGAAGAGTTATAAAAACCTACTGAATAAAACACACCTCATACATGAAATTACAATGTTCAACAGATAAGGTATTGCCATCAAGAGAAAATTAGGATAATTCAGGGGCCTCAAAACCAAATAAATCAAAGGGAAGCCTGGTGCATGAATCGTGTATTCACACAGGGTCCAGGGGAGACCACATTTCAAGGAGTGTAATGTAGGCAGCCTACCTTGGCGCAAGCATCAATGGCTGACTCCACAGCTCGAACCCATGACCTATTGGTCCTATTCCAAATTCTTTTCCTATCTAATTCAACAGACAAATCATCTTAATCTTAACCAGTATCCTATTTCACAGCCCTGTCCATCGAAAATGCAAATTGAAAACTTCATTTGATAGGTCATATGTATCCACTCAGGGACCTGACATTGTGAAAAGTGAAATACAAGGATAGTTGCTTTAGTTTACCTGTGAAGGACTTTCATCTCCTGAAGTCTTAGTCATCTTTGCACTGACATCTTCATCATTCGAAAATTGCTTGCGAAGTGAGACATTACCAGAGACAGAACTAGGATCAATGAGTAAAGATTCTGACAATGATTTTCTACCAGAGCCATGATGCTCAACCACTGAGGCTAGATTCTGTCTCGCCATGGAATCGACATGTGAAGTAGTAGTAGCATTAACTGGCTGAGAAGTAGGCCCAGTGGATGTCGAACGATTTCCAGATAGCAAGTTCCCAGCAGCTTTACTTAAGCTTGATCTGCGACCCATTGGCAATTCATTTTTTTCCATAATGAGTACCTCAACCTGTAAAAGAAAGATGAAATGGGGCAAACCAAATACTTAGTACATGAGAAATTTGACTTTAGGAATATAATATGTCAGCACTACCTAATAGATGATCATCCAGTAAAAGCTCTGGTTTTCATGTTACCTCATTTGATGGATCTTTCTTGAAACCACCAAAAGCCACAAGAAAATCCCTTTCCTTATGCTGCACAAGGACGAGGCTGAATCCCTGGCATTCATTAGAAAGTTGAAATATATTTACATGAACCACCAAATTGTCAACTTCACGTGATGCAATCTAGAGCAAGAGCATGTAATTTTATTAAAGTACAGGTTCAAGCAGCAAAATCATAGGTGCACTATATAATAGACCACACGACTAAGTCCTTATCAACCCTTTGCTTAAGAGAAATTTTTCATAAACAATAAAAATTGATGCTTTGATTAAAATACTTACTTTTACTTTTGAAAGCTAACTGTTTATTTTTGCCATAAAATAATTTAACAAAAACCAATATATTCTCCTATCTTTTTCAAACACTAACCCAAAGTTCAATACTTCTTTTGATAACCGAAATCCTCAAGGGACGGCCACACACGGTTGGCTTTACAACTAGACCAAAGCCTTGGGGTCAGGTCCAAACACATGTTTTGCAAATCATTTCCAAAGATACATATAGTTGAAAAGTCACGGGAAATACATATTCCGAACCAACAATAAAGGAAAACAGTGAGTGCATGTTTTCTCGTGCAGTTTGATCCACCCATGAAGTCTAGTGTTTGAAACTCCAAACTGCACCATTTACATGCAAGTTCCAATCACTCTAAGGGCCCTTCCTCTTCTATCATCTCCTGCCCCACTCACTCTTCTATCTTCTCTTGCTCACTGTCTATTGACTATTCTTAAAACCATGACATCCTTATGCAGGTTCAATCCCTCTACAGGCCCTTAATCTTCTAGCTTCTCCTTACCCACTCACTGTTTTATTTTTCTTTGCTCACTATCTATGGACTACTCTCAAACCTATGACATGCATCTAATCCACACATCATGCTGGCTCTTACACTAGACCAAAGCCTTGGGGGCAAGTCCAAACACATATTTTCCAAAATCATTACCAAAAGTTAGACGAACATAATTGGAATTGTAGCTAGTCGCAAGTGGATCATATATTACTAAAAGTGGGAAGATCCTAACCTCAAAGTTGGATTACCAAAATGCCCTTTTCTAATTAAAATGTCATTCATTTACTATTAAAATTAAATTAATAGACTTCTATCTAAACAAAAAAAAACGTGCTACATTGAATTTGATTGTGGAAAGTTGTTCCATATTCCAACAGTTATTGGAAGTTCCATATCCCACTCTTTGATCTTCTCTTTCTCACTTTCTATGAACTCTCAGAAATTACAAACTTGGATGCTGCTATAAAATTATAATTTCTTTTTCTATGAATAGAAGAAAAAATATTTTTATAATGAAAATATGCAAGAGAGATAATTACATATTCAATACTCCCTTTATTTCGTCATATATATGTTGATTTTTATCGTATTCACACACTATCATGCTTTTCGTTATTAGTTGTTCTTCCGGTTTCCTTTTCTTTTCCTTTCCCATTTTTCATATCTAGTTTATTCTGCCTATGGGTTTTTGAGACAAGGGTTCCAGGAAATAACCTCTCTACCTTTGAGGTAATGGTAAGGTCTGCGTACATTCTACCCTCCCCAGACCCCACTTGTGGGATTTCACTGGGTATGTTGTTGTTGTTGTTGTTGTTGTTAATACTCCCTTTATTTGAATTTGTTTGTCCTATTTTGACTAGGTACAAAGTTTATGAAAGTACTTAAGATTCTTGAATCTTGTGGTCTTAAACTAAAGATATAGAACGTAGGTGTTAAGGTTAATTCTTTAGTGTGGGAACAGATTTGGAGATGAAGTAAGGTCACAAGAATCCTCTAGCACAAAGTTGAGATAAAAGTTTCTTTATTGATTGAGTTTTGATATGATTTTATAAAAGTTAGGTGATCCAATGACTTCTAAGTTGTGTGTGTAAATATATATATATATATATATGAATTTATAGGTATTTAAAGTGTATTAGATGTAGTTTAGGGTCATAAGAGATCTTTTACATCAAGCCTAGTCAAAAGAATTTCTATCAACTAAGTTTGCACATGAGTTCATATAATGGTCAACTTCAAATGACCATATCTCTCAATTTATAAGGAGTTACCTAGCCCATAACCTATCAAATTAAAGGTCCTTAGGTCCTCTTACCAACGCCACCTAGTTTGACTCATTTTGAGTTTTGAGAAAAAGCTATAATCGCTTTACTGAAATGCAGGAATCTGGCCAAAGTTCGTGATGGTTCCGTGAGATGATGCCTCTTTTAATATTTTTTAGGGTATTTTTATCCTATAAACTTTTGAAGAATTATTTTAATGTCCTTAAACATGTAGGAATCAAATTTTCATAATTAAAACCCTCTCCTTCACTCCTAAACTTGAACACTCAAAGAGTTTCAAGAAACATATCAAGTTAGGGTTTTCTTTCAAGATTCTTCATCAAGGTAAGTTCTTCTCCATAGATTTCAAACTTCTTCATCTATTCATGAATCTTTAAAAGAAATCTTAAATCTTAACCATAGGGTTTCCAAGAAAACAACATACCCAATGGAATCCCACAAGTGGAGTTTGAGGAGGGTAAAATGTACGCAGACCTTACCACTACCTCATAGAGATAGAGAGATTGTTTTCGGAAGACCCTTATCTCAAAAATATCAAGCCCCAAAAGCAAAAGATACTAGATATGAAAGAAAAACAACTAAAGTGGAAAGCAAATGATAATATATAAATACAATAAAAGTAATAAATATAAGACGGACAATAACAACACAAGATATAAAGACACGACTAATCCTACTAACCTACTATAACACAAGGCTAGACATCATCCTATCCCTACCAATCTATTAACCTCCTACCTTAATACGTGACCCTCCACTCCTTTCTATCTAAGGTCAAATCCTCGATGATATGAAGTTGCACCATATCCTGTCTAATCACATCCCCCCAATATTTTTTTGATTTCCAAAAAACGAATTCAAGAATTTCAAGAAAAGATTTCTTGATTGTTCTTCTCCAAGAATTAGGGCTCATCAAAAACTTTGAAGCTTTTAAGTCAAGAATTCAAGAATCAAAGCTTTACCTAATATTTTCCCAAGTTCTTCCACACTAAGAACTTCATAAAAGAATTTATTTTTTGAAAAACAAGCATAAAAATTCCAAGATCAAAGGTTTCCTTCAAGAAAACTATTGTTTTTCAAATTTCAATTGTAACATTAATCTTCCAGGTATGTAAGGTTGTCATAGCGTCAGATTGAGTTTGTCCACATGCCCAACATCTACGTTTCTTTTTTTATCGAGTATTTAGTTATGTCAAAAATCTGTTTTTTAAATTTTGATTGAGTTATTCTTCTTCTATTGAATTCTACATAATTATACGTTGAAGCTATTATTTTATTGTTGAAATTATTGTTCGTGGTTACTTTTCCATGAACCCTAATTGAGTTGATGATCATGGCTCTTTTATGCATTATTTTCATGAATAAAGTAAGTTTAAGAATTTCAAGAAGTATTTCAAGAAAGTATTATTATATTTTATTTTATGTGCATTATTTTAGAAGAGTTTCAAGAAAGTATATTTTTACCTCGTGAAGCATGATTTTTGCTAAACTTGATGAGTTAGTATTTTCATGAATAATTATATTTGAGAATGAGTTTTGAGGAAACATAAGGGTCCCGAATGTATATATTATTGATTTTATGCGTTATTTCATCGAGTCTAAATGAATATGAGAATTGAGTATAAATGATGTTTTTGAGAAAAGAGTTTTGACGAGATACAAATGGTTTTCGAAGTATAATTGTTTTAAATGAAAAAGCATGATGATTTGAGATGAGTTTGAGCTTTGTTAGTTAAAGTCCAATGAGATGATTTGAGTATTTTACATTATTGAGTATATGAGCATAACACATTTTGGGAGTAGTCCCAACGTTGAATAGAGGTCTAGCCTCTCTTGTCCTAAAAGAGGACTTTTATTATTAGATCCATAGAGGTTGAGCGCCCCTTACCGTGGCAAGTATTGGAAGGTTGTGGTAACGGCAGTGAGCTCGTTGTACCATCACTAGCTCATAGATGGTGGAAGTCAATTAGAGAAACTCCCTAAGAGTAAATATATTATTTTACTGAATTGCATATACATATTTATGATGGATGAAAATATTGTTTATATTTTTAAACTTGTGTGGCACATTGATATTAAGTTGAGTTTCATTCTTTCCTTAAGTACCTTTGATGTATTGTTCCACTCAGTTATCTTACATACCATACATTCAACGTACTGATGCCACTCGGCCCTGCATCGTTTTATAATGCAGATACAAGTGTTGAAGATCCTCAGTAGACATTTGTTGAAGATCTATTCCATTCCAGAAAGTGGTGAGACCTCTTGGCTTTAGGAGGAATCTATTATTTTGAGTTGTTTTCTTTTAGTAGTCTTTTGAGGTAGCCTTGGGATTGTCTTATTCTTATGAATTGATAGAGGCTTCATAGACTAAGTCAGAGCTAGAGTAGAGTCTGTTTTTCTTTTGGAGTCAATTTTGAAAACTGTTATTATTATTATTTGAATTGAGACATTGAGTTATTTTAATAAGAGATATCTTGAAAACTTATTCATATGATGATTCAAATGCCCACTTGAGTAATTTCGCAAATTGAATGAGTGATCACACCAAGTGGTTCGCTTGGAAACCAGAAATGGTTTCTGAGTGTTGGTCACGCCTGGGGTACCCTCTCGGAGCGTGACATTAATCTTGTAGTCTTAAACATGCCATGTGGAAAATTATGTTTAAAGAGATGCCAAAAAAGGAAAGAAGCATTCTTTTTTAAACGGACCAAAAAAGAAAGTAGGACAAGCATATTGAAACATAGAGTAATATGTAAAATAAATTATAATAGTTATACTTTCACATGCAAAACAAAGCATGGCAAATCTTTGCTAGGTCCAGACCATATCAGATACTAGAGAATAAAAATTATGAGTTGACTGATGTAAAACTTCAAAGAAAGCACCAGCACAAGAACATATACTGTGAGTTGACTGACATAAAAGTTGAGTGGCATAATGTCAAAGGCGGAAGCATGTATTATAATTCTGAGACAGTGAACTGTAAAACTGAACTGAACCTTGTTGGTTGTGATAGAAGAAGCTGGTGAAGCAACAGCAACAGACCATTCAAGTTTTAGAACATCAAATATTAGAGTCTCAGCATGTCCTGAAGGAACAAAGTAAATTAAGTACTAAGAATGGAAACAAAGGGGAGAAGGAGAAGAATAAATTCAAAAATCAGAAAGCTCAAGTAGCAATTAGGTTCCTATTAAATGCATTTCTTTGCTGAGTGTGCATATCGATTCCTATTAAATGCATTTCTTTGTTGAGTGCATATCGATGATCATAAGTAGAAGGCTGCAGTTATTAGCTATTTAGACATACTTCTTTTCCTGCTACCACCCCCAGCTATATACCATTTAGTTCCACAGAGCACTCCACAAGAACCAGCTCTAGGTGAAGGATGGTATCCACGTATTTTAATTCTTGACCATGCCATCTGCGGTGAACATGAATTCTGGCATTAGAATGTTGCATATAAAAGAAATTTGTGTTGCCATTCATTCAGGGAAAGGACAGAATAAGATTTTATTCCACAAACCGTCTCAAAGTCAAGTGTGTATAAGTCATTTAACGTCCTGGACTTTGACGATCCACCAAAAATCAGGAGCAATTTATCATCATAGAGGGCAGACACATGGTTTGATCTTGGTGACGGACCTGTTCCCCTGCATGAATGTGTTAGTAATCATGAAATAAGCCTGATAACATCACCTTCAGTAGAGTTAATGGCCCAAGAAGCAGGGACATTAGCAACCATATAAATGATATCCTTTAGCAACTCACGTGCAATGAAGTGGCAGCCAGGTCAAGGATTTAAGATCAAACATATGCAGATCGTTTAGCTTCCTCCTCTTTGCGTCTTCACCACCAAATAAAATCAAAACAGAGCTTGCTCTAAGGACAGTGTGACCACAACGTGCAACCTGTCGATTGAATTGGCGAGTTAAAAAGAAAGCAAAAAAATTGATAAATTGCACCACAGGTATCACACAACATGCTTAAGTGAAATCTTTAATACTTTCCTTCTGTTTCCCTTTTATCTTTAAGAATAAGATAATAACTCATGCAAAGGAGAAAGGTTATAGAAGTTTACTTCACCAGACTTAGCGAGACGTGGTGCAGAAAACAAGATATTAACTATTACTTTCTTTTCGATAATAGATACGCTGGAGTCTACTTCATATCGTGTCAAACTGAGCAATCACTTGAAGTGAATATCACAAAGGTAAAAAAGGGGTATACACAATTAGATTCACAGGAAGAGAAGCTTTTACCGGAACGTCTCCTTTTGCTTCCATAAGAGACCAGCATTCAGTTTCAGTGTCAAATGCCCAGACTGCAACAGACAATTTCGGAAGAAGTGTATTGTGGAAAGCACAGTTGGAATAGATAGAAACACTGTAAAATTAGCAGAAAATCAACCTGAGACTTTGTCACTTGCAGGGTCAGTTTTCCCACCAACCATAAGAATCTTTTTCCCCCATTGAACCTGGGAAATAACACAGATATTTTCTGATGAGTAGTACTCCAACACAACATACTTAGGACCACTAAAGGATAGATCAATCGGATTAACAAATTGCATCATAGCATCACTGCTACCATAAAAGCACCACATGTTGTAGATTTGTACAAAAACATTTATTTTCTCTTCTTTATCTTAAGTCCAGCACTGATTTCAAATATCATTGTGATTAGGCGTTAGAAAGGTCAGATAATATTCATGCAGATGTTCTCCAAACATCCAATACACTCCCTTCTTTCCATTTTGTTTGCTCTTCTAGCTATTTTCATCCATTCCAAAAAAAATGAGTTCTTTCCTAAAATAGAAAGTCAATAATTTACATGCCTTCCACGTCTTCCAAGTGGTTTCCGAGCTAACTTTGGCTCACCAACTAATCTATCAGGCAGCCTAATTGGTTTTTTAGAAGATGGTACAACTCAGTTGGTTGATTACTTGGATGTTCATCTCGTTGGCAAGGATTCTATTCCCTGCCTTGTAATCCCCTCTCCATTTTCCTTTGCCCTACCCCTTACAAAACATAGAATTCTAAACTAGACCTTAAATGTGAGAATTTGAAGAGGTGTAATGAATGTATATTTAGATCATATTCATTCAAATTATTTACAGCAAATTCAGAAAGTCTCAAAAATATTTAATCAGTTGCTGTTGAAGACCATTAGTTTTCCATCCATTAATACTCTTTAAAGGGCAAGCTCGGTGCACTAAAGCTCCCGCTATGCGCACGTTTCGAGGAAGGGCCATACCACAAGGGTCTATTGTACGCAACCTTGCCTTGCATTTCTGATAGAGGTTATTTCCAAGGCTTGAACCAGTGACCTTCTGGTCACATGGCAACCTTCTGGTCACATGGCAGCAACTTTACCAGTTACTTCAAGGCTCTCCTTCAATGCTCTTTATTGTCTTTACAAAATCATTTGTTTGTTGTATGAAAATAAGGTTGATTACGTAGCAATGGAGATTTTGGTTGAGAATCGGGTGGAACAACGTCGAAGATGAAGGTGTCATGAAAAAACTAAATGTTGTAGTTTTAGGCATTGGCGAGGAGAGAGGCCACACATGGCTGAAGTCGGTGGTGGAGTTGGGATTGATACGAGGACAAGATTTTCATCTAACATCACACTCTTGAGGTGTGGTCTTTCTTTAATCATTACTTATTCACCGAACTGTCCTTTTTATAAAAATAAAAATAGTACATGTTATGTTTGTCATGTTAGTATTTGTATTTAATAGGTATGCTTTAAATCACATAGGAAATGTTTCATAGACATTGGTCCTAGTTATATCATTAAAATGAAAACAAGCCAATTATTTATGGGGTAGTATAATATTAGGTCATTATTGAACAAAAGAATTGGAGATCAAATTCAATTCCTTTGCAGACGTACTGTACAAGCACAGAAGCCAATTCCAATCTTTTCTCTTTCTATCTCCTCCATTGACAATTCATCACATCATTCTCTTAAACTTGGCAGAAGAATCATAGTTATTTGCTGTCATTTCAGATAAAAGCTTAAATATTAAAAATGATTCTTCATTCAATTTCTTTTACTAGCAACAACTTCTAATTCTTCTATCTTTTGTTTTTCTTGAAACTTAAATTATGCAGAAGACAAAAGAAACAACTAGTTTGATCATTAGTCTTATAAAGAAGTGTTTTGATGATATAATTAGCAATTTATGGAGTTCTTCAATTTTGGAATGAAAATCGTCAGTGGAGATGTCATAAGGTATTTCCTCTTCATTTATGTTTTACTAACTTAGTCAAGGTCACTTTATTCTCTCTGTTACCATAATCTAATTTTTCGACATGCTTATTTTTGCACACATCCTTCACATTATATCTTTAATCTATGTTGCTCGGACTCTTCAAAAATGTCGACGGGTGCGTGTCGGATCCTCCAAAAATAGTGTATTTTTGAAGGATCCGACACAGGTGCAGCAACATTTTTGGAGAGTCCGAGCAACTTAGTCATTAATTGCAGTGTTTTCAAGCAGAAAGAGGTTTCCAGTAATATAACCATTATAAGGAAAAAAAGTTTATAACTTCAGTGTGTGTATATGCACACACTTTTGAGTCAAAATGGTGGCTACGTGCACTTAATTGCTTAAAAATATACGGACAAAGCAGATCAATTCTACCCACCAAATATTTTCAAGGGGAATATATTTAAAGATAACCTTGTTTAGAGTATAGACCTTTTCTGTATAAATCTATAACAACAACATGCCCATTTAAATCCCACAAAGTAGGGTCAGGCTTTTCTGTACAAGTCTAACTCCTATAATTGTGTATTAAAAACTATATTATCAAAACACTTATAATGGTGCAGGTAAAATGATTAGCGACTTGGAATACATGGTTAGAATAGGAATAGGAATATCTAGTCCTATTTAGAATTGGAATAGGAATAGTATGTTATTTCCTAGTTGGACTTGAATTAGATTGTAGTATCAATAAATAGGGTCTTCATGTAGTAATGTATAGATACAAGTCAATAATATTTTTCTTCCATATTTCTCACATGGTATCAGAGCATCGGTGAGAAAAAAAATCATTGTTTTGGTGACTCTTTTTTTTGGGTTGTTTTGTGTCAAATTTTGTTTTGTGGTGTTGTGCGAAAACCAACACCATCACTAGGCACGGGCAGCTTGGGCGACCAAACCCCACAAAAATTCCACCGGAAAACTGCCCTCACGTGCCCTCACGCTCTGCTCGGAGGTGGCAACTTTCCGACAATATCTGCCCACACGCCAACGTGTAAGGCCAGTTCCAGCTACTTTCCGGCAGAAAAAAAATTTCCAGCAAAGTCGCCTTTCCATTTCAAGGCTACCCATGCAATTTTTTCCAATTCTGATCACCGTAATTAGGGTTCCGGTGATTTCCAGCACTTTCCGGCAAATGTTTCGTGTTTCCAGCCAGTTTTTTTACAACAACATACTCAGTGGAATCCCACAAGTAGAGTCTGGGGAGTGTAAAATGTACGCAGACCTTACCACTACCTTATAGAGATAGAGGCTGATTCCGGAAAACCCTTATCTCAAAATCAAGCCTCATAAGCAAAAGATACTAGATATGGAAAAAAAGGAGAAAGACTAATAATGAAGAGCAAATGATAGTATGTAAAATACGATAAAAGTAACACATATAAGACAGATAGAGACAACACATGATATAAAACACCACTAATACTACTAACCTACTATATCGCACGGCCAAACATCAATCTACCCCTACTAACCTATTGTCCTTCTACCCTAATAAGCGACCTCCACCCCTTTCTATCTAAGGTCATGTTCTCGGTGGGATAAAGTTTTGCCATATCATGTCTCATCACCTCCCCCCAATACTTCTTCAGTCTACCTCTATCCCTCCGTGTAACCCTTAAATTCAGCCTCTCGCACCTCCTAATAGGAGTATCGGTACTTTTTCTCTGCACATGTCCAAACCATCGCAGTTTCGCTTCTCTCATCTAGCCACAGGGGCCACCTTTAACTTATCCCGAATGGACTTATTCCAAATTTTATTACCCCTGGTATGTCCACACATCCATCTCAACATCCTCATCTTCGTGACCTGCATCTTATGAACATGTGAGATTTTGATTGGCCAGCACTCCACCCCATATAGCAAAGATAGTCTAACCACCATTCTGTAAAATTTTCCGACTAGTTTTTTTTCTCAGTGAGGTTGCCTATGCATTTCGAGGCAGACCACATATTGACCCATTTTTTACTACAAAAAAATTTTATTTCAAAAGATGTCTTTTAGGTTTGATATGTTTGGCTCCAAAAGTATAAGAATCAGAAGTTTAAATCCTATGATTACTTCCGAACCATTAATGGGCAATTCCAACTATTTGGCATGGTCTTCCTCGGTTGAATTATAGTGCAAAGGTCAAGGTATCCATGATCACTTAATGACCAATCGTGGTGTGATAGATGAAAGGAGAAAGGTTGTGGAAGAATCTACAACAACCAAAGCACAATAGGAGAAGGTTGATGCACAATTGTGTAGTCTCCTATGGCGATCTATTGATTCCTTGTTTTGCCCATTCCAGACATGTTATTCAGTTTGGAAAAAGGCTCGTGCTTTATATACTAATTGATGTCTACATTTCATATCTATACTAATCTAAGTAAGAACCTCTAAATACATTGAACTATCAAAATGTCAATCAAAAGTTGAACATCTATTTTACTCTTTAAACTTAAATTAATCCATTGAAAGATTGTAATGCACTTGAGTAATTTAAATTAAAATGATTATAAAATAGTAATTAGCTCTTTAAACACAATAAAGTAGTTAGAATGCTAGATAGACGTGATTGGATCAACTAAAAGTTTATTGATGCTTCCATAAAATTTCAACATACAAAAACATAAAAATCACTCACAATAAATACATAATTACCTTTAAATACATTCTAAAATTTGGTGATATACTTTGAAGTTTCAAAGCTGACTTCAGATTTCTAGGTCAGTATTAAATTAAATTTTGCTGGCTATAAATACTACGCCCTCCAAGTCAATTAATCATTCAAATTCAACGATAATATGTAACGCGTTATCCCTTCAATATAAAGAAAATATTACTTCATATATGATATATTATATATTAGAAAGTTTATCTTCAAAGACTGAACTTCATTATATTAGCCTTTAATTGTAACTAATTTATTGCAATAACTTTTTCAAATGAATATCTTTTTAAATTATCATGCATTCTTTCCATCATCAGCTTATATTTATAGTATTTCATTAATCATTAATTATTTTTTTTAGTTTTCTACATTAGAAATAAGCATGTAATAACACTTCCCATTTATAAATAGAGCTTTTCTAAAGCTATTTAATATAATTTATTCTGGCCAAATTTCTTAGTTACATGGTCTTGAGAGACGAACTTGGTAGGACCCAATAAAATAAAGGTACTACCTTATTATTATCAACAAGAATTAATACTTCCTAATTTTTATGTAGAAATACGGCTCAAACGTGCAATGCACGTTCCCAAAACTAGTAAACAACAACATTCCTGGTGAAATCCCACAAGTGGGGTCTGGGGAGGATAAAATGAGTACAGACCTTACCACTACCTCAGAGAGATAAAGAGATTTCCAAAAGACCCTCATCTCAAAAAATATCATCCCCAAAAACAAAAAATACTAGATATGAAACAACTGGAGTGGACAACAAATGAAAATTTATAAAGACGGTAAAAATAACAAAATAAATGACGGACAATAACAACACAAATATAACAACACGACTACCTCTACTAACCTACTATATCACAAGGTCCAACATCATCCTACCCCTACTAGCCTTCTAACCTTCTACCCTAATACGCGACTTCCACTTCTTTCTTTCTAAGGTCATGTCCTCAGTGATACGAAGTTGCGCCATATCTTGTCTAATCACCTCCCCCCAATACTTTTTCGGTCTATCTCTACCCCTCCGCGTAACCCCTAAATCCATCCTCTTGCACCTTCTGACAGGAGCATCAACACTTCTTCTCTGCACATGCCCAAAACTAGTCTTCCAAAGTTGGATTACCATTTTCCCTTGTACTAAATTACAATCCACTTAACTATTTAAATAAATAGTAAAATGCAAAATTAATTAAAACTCATTTGTTGCATTTCAATTCTTTAAAATGCTGAATTAATTGAAAATTCAGCATTTCAATTCTTTAATTATAACAACATACTCAGTGAAATCCCACAAATAGGGTCTGGAGAGGGTAAAATGTACTCAGACCTTACCACTACCTCATAGAGATAGAGAGGTTATTTCCGAAAGACCCTCAACTCAAATATATCAACCCCAAAGGCAGAAAATACTAGATACAAAAACGACTATAGTGGAAAGCAATTGGAAACTCATAAATACAATACAAGTAGCAAAATAAATGATGGTCAATAACAACATAATATATAATGACACGACTAATCCTATAATCCTACTATATCACAAGGCAAGACATCATCTTACCCCTACTAGCCTACTAGCCTTCTACACTAATACACGACCTCCATTCCTTTTCTATCTAAGGTTATGTCCTCGGTGATATGAAGTTGCGTCATATCCTGTCTAATTATCTCCCCTAATACTATTTCGGTCTACCTCTATCCCTCCGCGTAACCCCTAGCTCCAACCTCTCGCACCTCTTAACAAGAGCATCAACACGTTTTCTTTGCACATGCCCAAACCATCGTAGTCTCACTTCTCTCATCTTATCCGCCACAGAGACCACCCCTAACTTCTCTCTAATGATCTCATTCCTAATCTTGTCACCCCTGGTATGTCCACACATCCATCTCAACATCCTCATCTCCACAACTTGCATCTTCTTTAATTATGACATTATTAAAAGAAATTAATTCTTAGCTATAAATTTTCATAAATTTTGCACCTCAATTTCTTCTCTTGTAACGTTGTGTATTGATAAAATAGTGTATCTTTGTTTACTATATTTATTTAGATTCTGATATATAAAGTCTATGAGTTAATATGTGTACATTAACATTCAAAAAGTTCAAATGTTGTGGATTTCATAATTTCTAAAACTCTCTATCATTTGTTTAATCATAATATTATTTGTGCAACTTTTACATAACATTACTTTCAGTTGGTAACTATAATATTTATGTACTAAAAAGCAATAATATATTTAAATAAATACTAATCCATTAAATAAATACTTTCTATAAAATAACCAAAAAGAAAGTTTAATAAACGCAATAAAGTATGAATTTGTATCCATTCAAATGGCCACAAATGTTAATGCTTCATAAAAATGTGTATTGCCATAATTATACTCTTTTTCTTTCACCAGCTAAATGGCTCGTTCACTAAGGAACATAAACGTTTGGTGAGGATGCAGGATGGCATTGTGTAACAACAATTAATTATGGTCAGGTCACAAGTGTATAAATTCCCTTTAGTTAATTCAGGTAGTTATTTTACTCATTAAATTTATTAAGCATAGGAGGACTTTAAATAGCCAACTGTGAATTCACAGCTGAACCTTGATGGGAAATCATAGATTCCTAATAGGAAAGAAAAAGCTCAAAAACACTATCTCCAGAAAATCTGCAACACAAAAATTCAAAAAACTAAAATAACCTAATAGAGATTTAAATTCACCCTATGACTAAGCAACTTAGTATACAATAACTTACCCACTAAAATCCACAAAGTAGGGTCTGAGAAGGATAGAGTCTACGCATATCTTACCACTACCTCATGGAGACACAGAAGTTTCCAAAAGACCCTCGACTCAAATTTATCCACCCCAAGTAAAGAAGAAAAACAATAGATATAGAATAATAGATAAAATGAAGAGCAATATCAATTCTACAAGAAAAAATAATAAAAGTAGCAAACAATCGAAGAGCAATGACAACACAACCATAATTAGCTTGACTAATCCTATGACAAACCTAAAACTATCACAAGGCAAGACAATCTTCTACCCTTATTAACCATCTACCCCAATACATGAAGCAACCTCCACTCCTTTCTAAGTTCATGTCATGGTGATATGAAGTTGCACCATATCCTGTCTAGTCATCTCTCCCCAATACGTTTTCGATCTACCCCTACCCCTTCGTGTAACGCCTAAATCCAACCTCTCGCACCTTCTAATTAGGGTGTCGATACACCTTCTCTGCACATGTCCAAACTATCTGAGTCACTTCTCACATCTTATTTGTCGCAGAAGCCACACCCACCTTCTCTCGAATAATCTCATTCTTAATCTTGTCACTCCTAGTATGTCCGCACATCCATCTCAACATCCTCATCTCTACAACCTATCTCTTCTGAACATGTGAGTTTTTAACTGGCCATCACTCAACCTCATATAACCAAGATAGTCTAACCACCATTCTGCAAAACTTACCTATAAGTTTAGGTAGTATTTTCCTATCACACAATACCCAAAGGCAAACCTCCATTTCATCCATGTTGCCCAATGTATGTGACATCATCGTCAATGTCCCCACTACTTTGGATGACAGACTCAAGATATTTCAAGCTTTTTCTCTTGGGAATTGGTTGAGTGGCAAGCCTCACTTCTATGTCGACATTATTCATAGCAACACTGAATTTACACTCCAAATATTTTGTTTTGGACCAGCTCAGTTTGAACTCTTTACACTCCAGAGTTTGTCTCCAAAGGATAAGATCATACTCGAGAAATAGTCTACTTCAAGGCTGCAAGGAGGACTATGCTCTGCAACCTCTTAACCTATCATTAACTATGTTTTGTGTCTCATCAATTGCAGGGAGGACTATGCTCTGCAACCTCTAACCTATCATTAACTATGTTTTGTGTCTCATCAATCTGTACTATATCATCCGCAAATAGCATACACCATGAAACCTTCTCCCGAAAAGACCATATCAGCTCATCTATCACTAAGGCAAAAAGAAAAAGACTCAGCACAAATCCTTGATAGTCCCATATCAACAGAAAAATGTTCTGAGTCTCCTCCCATCGTTCTAACCCAAGTCTTGGCTCCATCATACATGTCATTTATTACCCTAATATATACAATCGGGACACCTTTAGCCTCCAAATACCTCCAGAGGACATCCCTCGACATTCTATCATAGGCCTTCTCAAACTAAGCAACTTATTATGCTAGAAAAATTATTGCAATAACTGAAAATAAATTTAAACACTCCTACTTTGCTTCAAATGAAGCAATTTAAAAATATTGCTCCACACCAATTTTTGTTTCTACGATTTGTGCATGAGGATTGTTTTTCAAAACTTGCACACTTTCGTGACATAGCATGTTTTGTTTGCAATTTTCACATATTGCATTAGGTCTCTACCACCAAAATTTTCCAAGTGCATTTTCTTTATGTCATACTTGCAAGGAGGTTAAATTAGATAATTAACTTTTTCTTTTTGTTTTGAGCATAAAAAGCACCCTCGGTAATATTGTCTTGTATGAAGGTTTTTCTTTGTTCTTGTGCTTGAATAACAATAATTAATTCTGCAACAAAGAGGTAGAGATACCCTTAAGCTCTCCTCGAGAAGAAATTTTAAGCACGAATATCTGAAGAATTGTCACAATAATTTTTATGGTTGCTTCCTCTAGTAGTTTTTATATTTCTTTTTCTTTTTTCTGTATGTACTTTGATATGCATTCTTGAGCCAAGAATCTCTCAAAAACTTGCACACTTTCATGATATAGCATGTTTGTTTGCAATTTTCACATATTGCATTAGGTCTTTACCACCAAAATTTTCCAAGTACATTTTCTTTATGCCGTACTTGCAAGGAGGATAAATTAGATAATTAACTTTTTCTTTTTGTTTTGAGCATAAAGAGCGCCCTCGTTAATATTGTCTTGTATGAAGGCTTTTCTTTGTTCTTGTGCTTGAATAACACTAATTAATTCTGCACAAAGAGGTAGAGATACCTTAAGCTCTCCTAGAGAGGAAATTTTAAGCATGAATATCTCAAGAATTGTCACAAGAATTTTTATGGTTGCATCCTCTAGTACTTGTTATATTTCTTTTCTTTTTTCTGTATGTACTTTGATATGCATTCTTAAGCCAGGAATCTCTCAAAAACTTGCACACTTTCGTGACATAGCATGTTTGTTTGCAATTTTTACATATTGCATTAGGTCTTACCACCAAAATTTTCCAAGTGCATTTTCTTTATGTCGTACTTGCAAGGAGGATAAATTAGATAATTAACTTTTTCGTTTTGTTTTGAGCATAAAAAGCACCCTCAATAATAGTCTCGTATGAAGGCTTTTCTTTGTTCTTGTGCTTGAATAACACTAATTAATTCTGCAACAAAGAGGTAGAGATACCCTTAAGCTCTCCTAGAGAGGAAATTTTAAGCACGAATAACTCAGGAATTGTCACAAGAATTTTTATTGTTGCTTCCTCTAGTACTTGTTATATTTTTTTTGTTTTTCCTACATGTACTTTGATATGCATTCTTGAACCAGGAATCTCTCAAAAACCTCTCTACCTCCCGAGTGAGGGTACGGTTTACGTACACTTTACCTTCTCCAGATCCCAACGCATAAAATTACAATGGGTATGTCGTTGTCGATGTTGCTCAGACTCTTCAAATATGTTGACGGGTGCATGTTGGATACTCCAAAAGTAGTGCATTTTAAAGACTCCAACAAGGGTGCGGCAACAATTTTGGAGAGTCCGAGCAACATAGGACGTTGTAGTTTTGCTACCCAAAACTCATGCATAATAATCTATCTGAACTTCCTTCTGTTATTCTCTATGACCGTTAACCAATATCAACTAGAATAGGATAGAGCAAATATCGCACAGATAACATTTTTGGACAGACCTTTGTGGAATTCAAAGATAAATAACATCTTCAGGGAGGAAGTTCTTCAAATTTCTTTAAATGAGTGTAAGCTAGGTCATTGCATGTTTCCATTAGCAGTCTCTCAAAACCTACAAACTCTTACTAGAAAGAGACAAATCACCAAGACATGGTGCATCTGTTTATCCATTACAATATCTTTACAAGTAAAATTAGAGTAAAGGTTACCAAAGCATGACCCTTGCATGCTGGTATCTTTAGAGGAAGACTGGTGGGCGAGAGGTAGAGCTTTGATGAAGCTGTCGTCCAGGAAAAGCTATCAAAATTTAGCACCTGAAATGAAAATGAACACATGCCACTGGTATCAAGTATGCCACCTACAAAGCAAGTTGCATGACACTAATGATTGAAACTCATCTTAGTTATCATCTAATCATTTCTCATTATTCAAAGATCAATACAACTGCAGATTGGAGCATCAATGAGTGATGACAGATATAAAAGAGATGACAAACAGGGGAGATTATTGAGTCCAGCATATCTTCAGAGAGGGCAATGTTCCTGCAGATCTATTGGGTGTGCAAACAAGAAGATCATGTCTTCCTGCTTCTGTTAAAGCCATTTTGAAGTTGGATAAACAAGGTATAACTAATTTTAGAATTAGACCCAGATCAGATATTTTACTTGGAAAGATTTTGTAAGCTGATTGTATAGCTCAACTGGTAAGTGGTAACAATGCTCACACTATCTCTTAGCATATTTTTGCCAAGAGTTAGCTCCTCTCCTTTTGTATCAATATCAATAATAGAGGTCAGGTCTAGTTCCCCCTCTATGTAACAGTCTCATCTTTACAAGATATACCCAAGGCTAGGCAATTGACCATTGAATCCTTTAGAAGAACAAAAATACAACTGCAGAAATCCATTTGTGACTTAAAATGTCAGAAGAAGAAAAAAAGGAAAAAAAGGGTTTCATGGTATTGAATACTTCTTCTTTATGTTGGGCATAGTCATTTAAGTCATATTTCTGTCTATTTACGTGTTTTATTCTACACATTTCATCCATGTATGTGTATTTCCTTCAAAAATCTGCCTTTTAAAATCACCATACTACCTTTAATATTATAATTTATTACTTATCAACCAGAAAATGTTTAATGTTTGATGTTTATCTTTGGTGATAATTAGCCTTCAAATTCCACAGTGAAATTGAGTACTATCCCGTTTGAAGCGCGGAAAAGATCAATATTTATGTTCATATTTTAAGGCAGGAGTCATCAAACATGAGATAATGTTACTTAAGGAACAATCACCATTTTACCTGCACATCCTCAAACAAACGGGTACCAGTTTCTCCACCAACAACCACCATCTTGTTCCCAACAACAGCTGCTGCATGCTACTCAGTAAAAGCAAGATGTTAAGTTTTAAAGCGTCACAATTTTAATAACATGTGATATCTTTGAACAGTAATCAG
This sequence comes from Solanum aculeatissimum, assembly GCA_038996855.1. Classification (NCBI taxonomy): domain Eukaryota; kingdom Viridiplantae; phylum Streptophyta; class Magnoliopsida; order Solanales; family Solanaceae; genus Solanum; species Solanum aculeatissimum. Next base: position 4,347 of record JBCEWC010000070.1, on the reverse strand, counting down.
TTACATTGAAGCGAGGTGTAGGTTTTTCTCCAGATATAGAAAGAAGCATCCAATTTTCTGAGCCACCTGAAGCACAATTGTTAAACTCAGGTGCACCTGATGAGCATTGGCAGCTCTTTTCTTCAGAATCATTATTAATGGGAGGAACACCTTCACCCTGTCATGCATAAAGAGCTCAAACTTTATGCTTCTCATATGCAACACAAAGAAAAGTTGCAATAGAGATCTTACACTGGAACTGCTAGAACGCTTGGGGTGCCTCATAGGACTTCTAGTTCCTTGAGCTGAGTTCAACCTGAGTAAAATAGTGATGAGCTCAGACAGATATAAATACCATATGATTCAGAAGTCCTAGCTATAGTGAGGAAATCCATGTCCTTAAGAAGTCCGATAACAAATGCACGTGAGAGATAAAGAGGAGCGAAAGGACTTCACATTACGGTTTGTAAGGTACAAGGCATGCCAAAAATTGTACCAGAGATTGCAGTGGCATCTTTCACATGAGGATCTGAAAGGGGAGCGCAATTGGTTCAGGGGATTCATCTTAGACAACCCTAACTAGTTTGGGATTAAGGCGTAATTATTGATTGAGTGAAAGACATCTTATACATGGAAAGGATTGCAAAGAAAGCAAAAGCATATCTGACATATGGGAAAATCTTTCAGTAATTCTCTCCTACCTCATGTAATTAATGTTAAGCCCAGTTTCGCCTTCCAAAGTGCTCCATTGATAGAGATCATAAAACTTTAATAAAGGGTCAAATACAAGCCAATAGAGCAAAGCTGTTGTTCACCAATGCCATTGCATTAACGCATTCAGTACCTGACCTCTTACCAATGCAATTTATAGTTTTTGAAGAGGGGCACAAGAGCTATACTTCCTAGAAAAGGCTCATGAGACCTCCATCTTATGAGGTAAAGCAACATACAGTTGCTAAATTCTAATGTTTAATAAAGAACCCAATTGAAACTCAAAAATAGTCGAGCTCTGCTAAAGGTCTCCAAACTCCGCTAGTTTGAGGAGAAAATCCTAAGTTCTTCTGCCACTAGCAACCATTCTAGAAAAGAATAACACTTTTGTCTAGACCATTGTAAATTTTCTAGTGACAGCAACCCAGTAAAATTGTTAAATGACAATGTGATTAGGTCTCGGAACCAAATTAACTAATTTTAACATGTGATAGTTTCTCAATCTTGATGCACACATATGCAGTATGTATAACTTTTACCTTATCTAGATGTGAGTAAAGAAAGACTATTGACTTGCCAAAAGAAAATCTCTATTGAAATGAAAATATACACACAACCGGAGACATAACCATGAAACCACTTCTTCTGAAATAAGTTCCAGCTTCTCAATCCATTCATGGAAAACTAAGCACATCAGCACAACACACAAACATGCCAGAAAACAGAATTAGTGTACAAAAATACACTCCATATATGTTTTTTAGGCATGAATAAGGATGTCATTACCTCCCGAGTTTCATTCGCCGTTTCGAGAACCCAAACATTTTGTTAAGTAACAAATACCGCTGCAACACTCAAACCTTCAAAAAACAGAACACGAAGCCACATTATCATCCAAACCACCAAAATGCTTAGACTTAGAAGCATTTCTTAGAAAACTCAACGATTGTAGCTGCAGATTACACAGAAACCGGAAACTCACTTACAAAGAAAAAAAACTAGGTTTTGACAGTGTGCTTGAAGCCCACTCTTGGATCATCCACACCGAAAGCGACAGAAACTTGATTAAACTTGGGAGTTTCTTCCTCCACAAATGCGCATTAAAGCTCACTCTGCAGTTTTGTGATGATTTTTTACAGTGAGCTGAAAATGACTGTGTATGTATAGGTTAATGTATAGATACAGAAATGGTGTATGTATAGGTTATTATTGATATGACTCTGAGGAAATGAGTTGAAAATTGACTAAAGAGGAAGTGCGTATTTTAGCATAGGTACTACACAAACGTACATGTATAAAGTGGATGGCTTTTTTACTGATAGATAGAGAAAAGTGGGTGAAAATGACTTAGGAGAACAGAAATGCGCATTATAGCATTTTGCTCGTTTGTGTAATTTTGTCATTACGTAGCATGTACTATTCTTGTTTTTTTTTTTTTAAATGACTTTAATTTGATTTGGCTTTGGTCTATTTGATTTGATTTGATTTGATTTGATTTGTTTTGAAATAAAATTTGAGAAAAAATTTAAGAAAATTAATTTTGTTCTCAATCAAAATTATATCAAATATATTAAAATACTTATTTTATGATCTTAACATATAAAAGATAAGTTTTTTATTTTAAATAGACTAAAAAGAAAAGATTCTTTGTGAAATGGAGGGAGCATAAAAATTTCGTATTTTTTTAATAGAAAATGATCTAAAATGTCATTGAACTATTGAAAATGGTATAAAATATATTCTTCATTCATTTATTGGCCTAAAATATCCTTGTTATTCACCTTTGAGTCCAAAAGACATTTCACTCACATTTACTCATTTATACCCTTGAAACTAATAATATTCTTTTTTTTTTTTAAATATTTATATGTCTATTTTTTTTTTATGGAATAAAATAAATCGTCATCCTTAATTCTTTTTTTACAAGTTTGTTTTGGATTATAAAAAAATATATTATTTTTGATTTGGAAAAAACATGTGGAAAATCTAATTTAATAAAAACAAACTAGTTGTTTTACTTTAGTTTTTTTAAAATAAAAAATTAGGGCCATAAATAAGATGTATTTTTTGGATCTAATAAATTATGGGGAGAGAATCTTTTTTTTTTTTTAAATCTTAAAAAATTTAAAGTTATAACTTACAACAATACATATTTTGAAATTTAAAAAAAAATCGCACATACTTATATTTTTTTAGATAAAATAATTAATCTTTTAAGGACTAAAGTGATTTATTAAAATCGATTTAGTTTTCTTTAATTTTTTTTATTTAATTAAATTTGAATAATTTTCATTATTTTTATTATAACTTTAGAAAAATAAAAAATAAAAACGTACTCTTTAGATAAATTAAAAACTTACTTTTTCATTAACTTTATATATTTTTAAAAAGTGTTCTTTTTTAAAAAGCTAAATCAATTTATTATTTTAATAAATCACTTTGATCACTTTTGAAAAAAATCACTTCAATCTCTAAAGAGATACATTATTTTTGTTTGGATAAATTATAGAAAGAAATTTAATAGAGATGAGAATTTATTTTATTACATAAGAAAATAAAACATAATAAATATTTAAAAAAGAAAAAAAAATGGATTGTTAGTTGAGGATATAAGTGAGTCAAAAAGATAACAATGACATTTGTTGACCTAAGGGTGGCTGACAAGAACATTTTAGACCCACTAGATTGATGAAAAATATTTTTGTACCATTTTCAATAGTTTAAAAGCATTTTAAACCCTTTTTTAATTTATTTTTTAAAAAACCTATTTCTTAAATATTTTTTCTAAAAAGATTATTTCCTTTTTAACAATATTTTAATTTCAACTTTTTATATGACAGATCACAAAATTAAGAAATTTTGATAGCTTTAATATAATTTTAATTTAAGACTATAAGATTAAGAAATTTTTTTATTTTTTCTTAAATTTTGTACTAAATTAGATTTTTTTTAAAAATAATTTATGGATCAAAAGTTAAAAATCATACTAAATTAGATCATCTATTAAACGAAAAGCAACTTATCAATCAAAAGTTAAAAATTATAAATAAAAAATATTCTACTATTGACTTATTTTTTCCTTCTAAAAATAAATACTTAAAAATATTTTTTAACTTTGTTAATCCAAACACCCCCATAGACCTTTGCGATGGTAAGAGTGAAGCGAGGAGCGCATTTATTGCAGCGGTCCAATGGGCCCACATTTTTCTTGGAACTTGTGGATAGGCCAAGATTCGAATCCTTCACTAGTGTCAGAAATGATATTATTTTAGTTAGGGCTCATATTAGTGGCCCAGCCCAGTATAATTAGGTCTGTTGATGAGCATTTTCTAATGTTTGGGCCTTATTTCATGGACCATTCGACCTGTTATTTACCAAGGATAAAAAATACCCAAAATAGGAAAAATTACAGAAATATACAATATTTGAAAACTTAATTATAATTATTCTTTACCATTTAAAAAAAAAATTCTAAATTCTCTTTTTTCGCTATTTCGCTGATACATAACACACATTTATAAACTATCAGTTAGTTTCACTGATACCTAAATAAATTAAACAACTAATTAATTACTGATACGTTTTTAATGTTTTTCAGTATATTAAAACTGATATAGTCTAATTTTTAATAATTGATACACACAGATCATCAATAAC
>JBCEWC010000069.1:0-89337 GCA_038996855.1 Solanum aculeatissimum | reverse complement strand
CGTTATTTAATGTTGAATGTACTTTCGTGACCGATGAAGTGTGATGACAAGTTTGAGAGGCTTGTTTGGGGTTCCTTTGGGTTCCTTATTCGCCATGTCACGTCTAGGCCCTAGGCTTGGGTCGTGACACTTTAAGCTAGAATCTTCATTACCCATTGATTATATCTTATTTTTAACATCAAATTGTTGAATTTCAATTGGAAATCTTAGAATTTTGTGCATGAACTCAATCTTTACAAAAAGGGTGATTTTGAGTTGATTTCTACTCCATTTTTAAATGGTTTCGCTAATAGATTCTTAATACCATAAGGAATATTTTCATGCACATTTTGAGATTTCAACCTTGTTTCTCGATGTTGGATTTTTTAGTCATTTTAATCTATTTTCTCTAAATTTTATGATTTTTTGCATTGTTAGTCTTGAAATTTCAATTGTGAATCATTATTTGAATAAATTTGGATGTTTCAAATACTATTCAAAAGGAGAAGGCTCAAGTGTTGGACTGATTGCTTGATTTTATTGAGGAAAGAATATTTCTAAACCTTATTGAGATTATTGAACCATGTATTTTTATTCTTTAAGTGTTGAGAAGTAATGGGAATTCAAAATGGGTGAATTATATATAAAATTATTTAATAAATAAAGAGGAGTTAATAAAAATGGCTAAGTATTTGCTTGTACCAACTTGATTTATTATTGAGAATTATGATTATTGTTGATTTGAGTATTGGTAAGCACTTAATTGATAGCATTGATTCTTACATTGAGATAATTGATTGATGATGTATTCTCTATTGATGAAAAATTATGATTATTGATTCAAATATTGAATAAAGAATGAGGCAATTTTTTATGTGATCCTGGAGATATTGTGAATGTTGTATTGATTCAATTATAGAATAATCTTGATGATATTGATGATTCATTTGCTAAAGAAACTTGACGAAGAATGTGACTCATTGTTGAAGTATATTGATTATGAAAGAAATTGAATAATGATGTTGAGCATATCATTGGAGAATTTGATTGATGAAATTGATGTTACTATTAAAGAAAATGATGAGATTGATTGACTTATATGATGATTACATGAATTGTGTGGACTCATTGCATACACTATTGATCTATTTGAAAGTGCTTACTTTTTTTGTATTGAAATCTGAATTAAGTTCCATTGTTTGATGAAAATCGATAGGAAATAGTTCTGACTAGATTAACTTATTGTATAAAGGGTTGAGGTCTCTTTCGGTGAGTGTATTGATTGTCGAAGTCTTTTTTAGTGGTTGAAATCTTTATTGGTGAGTGTATTGATTGTCGAGGTGTTTTTCAGCGATCGATGTCTTTCTTGGCAAGTGTATTGATTGCCAAGGTCTTTTTCAGTAGTGAGGCCTCTTCTGGTGAGTGTATTGATTGCCAAGGTCTTTTAAGTGGTTGGGGTCTATTCTAGAGAGTGTATTGATACATGCTCCATATGTGGCCCCCAATGGTTCTAATCTAATTATATCAATAGATATGTATCATAGGACAAATGTGTATCATAGATACTTGACATTGCATTTTTAAGGTCTTGTGCATTGAAAGATGAAACTGAGGCTTAAAAAAGGTTTCTTGAATATTTTAGACTAGGGTGCCCACCAAGACTGTCATGACCCGACCTTATAGGTCATAATGGCACCCATCATAACCCACTGATAGATGAGCTAGCTCATAACTCAGAACTTCTAGTAATGGGTGTAAGGGCAGAAGATAACCTAAAGAAAATCAACTAACACTCTAATCATAACGAGATTAGAACAGATACTATATAGATACAATACAATCACAGGACAACCCTCCTAGAACCTAAAAGTCACTTGTATAGAACTACTATAGACAAGATACATCTCAACTGAGCCACAACAATATATATATATATATATATATATATACATTTACAAGACCAAAACAATATATAAGGCTAGTCTCTGAAAGCAAAAGATAGGCCTCTAGTATAGATGGAGACTGAAAAAGATCCAAAAATGCTTAGTACTCACCACAAGTCTCCAAAAATGTAAGTAATAATAGGAGGAATCAACGTCGCTAGCTCATACTCAGTCCTACATCATGAAACAGATGCAGAGTGTAGTATGAGCACCAAAAATAAAGTACCCATTAAGCATCACAGGCAGACTGAGTAAAAATAGTAAATAAAGTAGAGATAAGATAACTCCGCAAATGCTAATCACAAGAACCAGATAAGTATGCACGTGAATATGGAAGTAACCATAAATTGAGCAATAATGTAGTATTTTACGCGGATGTAAGGCCATACTATACACCGACCGAGCCTCCATAAGCCCAAAAGGTACACCCATGCACAATGATAAGGTAAGGAAAGATGTGTTGGAGTATGGTCTAACAATGTCAACCTCGAGTGAACTCATAACCCAAATGGTATGTATGAAACCTCAATTCCAACAAAACAACCCAACTGGACCTTAGATTCAGGTTGTGACCTGGACGTAGACTCAGCTAAAGTCTTGACATGACCTCAAGTCATGGATAAGGTAATACACAATCAATATAGCCTGACATGGCCTCAGACCTCAGATATAATCTGACACGACCTCGGATGATATGGCCTCAAATGATATGGCCTCAGACTAGGGGTATATATGATGTAGGTATATAAGATATAGTTGGATCCCATCTATAAATTTTATAATAGATGGATAAGTAATTAATCATGAGAAATGCTCAGGCTTTACACTGTATGAGATCGTACTTTGAGCTTCAATGTAGCTTGATGGTCACTTCTAAATTTGAACAGGATCTGATATATTGCGGGAACATCCAAGAAGCAAGCCAATCATGAAAATAACCAGGTCCCCATCTTGCCACGGCCTATCCAAGGCTCAACACTATCTGACGTAAATCTTTATTCCAGTCTACAAGGATCTATGCCTCTTAAGTCACACCAAAAGAACATATAGTAGTTTATCAGCCCTAAACAACACAGGTCTAGGGCATCACTAGCCTAAGTCTATACTAAGGACCAATAATCATCAAATAATCATAAATACAATAGAAAATCAGCATACTAATCACAAGTAACCTCAAGTGGCCAAACAGATACCTTGTAAGCCCCTGGAGCGAAGAACTCTAATATCCCTAGCTAATAAGGCTATCGGCTCCTCAATAAAGGGCAGGTGGTCATCTAACTTAACAACATCACACTATAGAACATGTGACTCATCTAGTATGTACCGGCATAGCATCAAAATATGGAAATCAGGTGTATAGCTAAATATGTTGGAGGCAAAGCTAACTTATAAGTAACTGTACCAATCCTTCTCAAAATCTCAAATAGCCTAATATACCAAGGGTTAAGCTTACCCCGCCTGCCAAATCTCATCACCCCCTTTAAGGGTAATACTTGTAGAAACACTCGATCACCAATATCAAAACATAGAGGGTGGCATTTACGATAAGCACAACTCTGATACTGAGTCTAAGCTATCCTCAATATGTCCTGAATCACCTGAACACTGGATAAAGCCTCCTTAAGAAAATTTGTACCATACGGTTTAAGCTCGGTGGACTCAAATCAATCAATAGAAGTGTGATAATGCTTACCACATAAAGCCTTGAATGAGACCATCTAAATTTGGAGTGGTAGTTATTGTTGTACACAAACTCCACTAGAGGAAAGAACTGATCCCACTGAATGCCAAACTCCAACACATAAGACTGCAACATATCCTCGAGGACCTGGATAGTACGCCTTAACCTACCATTGGCCTACGAATGAAAAGCTATACTAAGGTCAACTCAGGTGCCCAACTATCTCGGAAAATCTCTCTAAAGGTTGGAGGTATATTGTGAACCTCGATCTAATATAATGGACACTAGTACCCCATGAACATGGACTACCTCTTGAATTTATTTATATGGGCTAACTGCTCAATGTTGTAGGAGGACCAAACTAAAAGGAAATGAGTTGATTTGATCATTTGATCAATGATGACTCAAATACTACCAGTACCCCTTGAGGTCTAAGGCAATCCCATCACAAAATCCATAGTGATTAGTTCTCACTTCCACTTAGGAATGGGTAACCTCTGAAGCTCTCCACTGGGCCTTTGATGTTCTACCTTTACCTATTGAAAGCTTAGAAAACAAGATACATAATCAACTATATCTCTCTTCATACCATACCACTAATAAGGCTACCTTATTTCTTGATACATCTTCATTGTGCCCAGGTGGATAAAATATCTGGAATCATGAGCCTCATGTACAATCAACAGTATCAAACTACCAACTCTGGGAACACATAATTGGACATCAAATCAAAGGACCCCATATGATCTTATAGTAGTTTATCCATCACCACCTAGTAAAATTTGATCTTTGAGAGTTGTCAGTGACTCATCCTCATACTATCTGGCACGGATCTAATAAAATAAAGAAGACTGAGCCCTAATAAAGGCTAGTACCTACTTAGAGTTTAAAATATCTAATATCACTATCCTATTGGTTATAGGTTGGATGTCCAAATCCAAAAACCACTCCACAGTGGGAAAATAAGCTAAGCTACCCATACTAATCACTTTTTGTCTCAAGGCATCTACCACTACATTCACTCTTTTCGAAGATAGAGAATAGAGAGGTCATAATATGCTAACAACTCAATCCAATGCCTCTACCTAGAATTCAAATCCCTTTGGTTCATAATATGTTGCATCCTATGATGATCTGTATATATCTCACAGTGGACCCCGTATAAGTAGTTCTTCTACATCTTGAGCATAAAAACTACCAATGCTAGTTGCAAATCATAAGTATGGTAGTTACGCTTGTGAACTCACAACTATCGGGATGTATAAGCAATAACTCAACCTCTTTGCATCAGAACACATTCTAGGTTGATACTGGACGCATCACAATATATTGTGAACCTCTCACCCTTATTTGGAAGAGTTAGAATAGGAGCAGTAGTAAGTAACTCCTTGAGCCTTAAAAAGCTCAACTCATACTCCTAGGACCACACAAAAAGAACACCTTGGCGAGTCTGTTGAGTCAACGATATCGCAATAGTGGAGAACCCCTCAACAAACTACCTGTAATATCTAGCTAAACCATTAAATATTCTAACCTCGATACCAAATATGTGCCTAGCCTAACCACATACGGCCTCAATCTTAGCTTGATCTATTGTATTACTGCCCTTGGACACTAGGTGCCCCAAAAATGCCACAGACTCTAACTAAAACTCAAATTTAGAAAATATTTACATAAAATAATGGTCTCTCAATGTCTAAAGCACAATCCTCAAGTGTTAGGCATATTGCTCTCGACTTTGTGAGTATACCGACATATCATCAACGAAGACTATAACCAAAGAATCTAGATAAGGCTTGAATAGATGAGTCATGAGATTCATAAAGGTAGCGGGGGCATTAGTCAACCCAAATGACATAACAAGGAACTTATAATGGGTATAACAAATCTAGAAGGTAGTATTAGGAATATTTGTTACCCTAATCCTCAATTGATAATAGTCAAACCTTAAATAAATCTTACAAAACACAATAGCTCCGTGCAGCTGATCAAACAAGTCATCAATATGAGGCAGGGGGTAATGATTTTCTACCATTACCTTATTTAATTGTCTGTAATCAATACATATTCAAAGGGTCCTATCTTTCTTCTTGATAAATAGAATAGGAGCACCCTAGGGAGAAACACTCGGTCATATAGAACCCTGATCTAGAAGACCTTGAAGCTAAACAATGAGCTCTTTTATCTTGGCAGAGGCTATAAAATAAAGATGAATAGAAATGGGCTTAGTGACAGGCTTTACATCTATGATAAAATCAACATCCCTCCGTAGAGATAGACCAAGAAACTCAGCAGGGAACATATATGGATACTCACAAACCATCGAAACTAAACTGATAGAAGGAGGCTCAGTTGATATTTCACAAAAATGAGCTAAATATGTGAAATAACGCGTAGCCTACCAACCATCGGTCATAAACATATGAGATCATACCGACTGATGAACAACTAATAGATCCCTGCCATACCACTGGAGGTATACCAGGCATGGCTAAGGCAACAGACTATGCATAACAATCTAGAACTGCATAATAAAGAGCCAACCAATCTATGCCTAGAATAGTATCAAAATTAAGTATATCAAGTAACATCTCATCTGCCCAGGTATCCAGCCCCTGCAGAGTAACCACACAAGATCAACATACTTGATCCACTACTAAGGAATTTCTTACTAAAGCTAAAAATGAAGCCGAGATGAAAGAGGCTCAGGGCTCACCTCCAAACAAAAAGCAAAATAAATAGATACTTAAAAACGTGTGGACTCGAGACCAAATAAAATTGAGGTTGGTTGCTGGCATAAAGTGATCATACCTATGATAACATCAAGTAATGCCTCGACCTCTGACCGCAACAGAGCTGCATAGAAATGGCCATGATGAACTCCCTCTTTGGTGTTGCCTTTACTACTAGACCTATCATTTTAAGAAGTTCCTCTAGAACTCTATTGTCCCCTTGGGAACTTTGTTGGCCACCTCTATAATGATGTTGATCATCCATATGGCCCTAATCTTGACCTCTATTTGTAGTTGTTGATGGTGGTGCTGACTGTCCTACTTGAGAAGCTGAATACATCCTTTTCTACATAGGGCAATCTCTTGACAAGTGATCAAGCTCTCAAAACTCATAGCACTAAAGGGAAGCATGGTCACCATGGTATTGACCACTACGACCTATGGTACCTATCTCAAAAGCTTTGGATCCCTAACTGGCTTATTAAGAGGACCCAACCTACCTTGATATCACTATATATTTGTCCCACAGCCTCCTCTTAGTGGGATAAAGAGGATCTCCCTACGTGGATGTATCCATTAACTAGAGACTACCTTCAAAATCCTATAACGAAGCCTGGAAAGATGGTTGGACTAAACCTGCTGCAATCTCAGCTAGGACCTATCAAACGACCTTCTGAATCTTTATCGGGTCCACCTATAGCAGCCCTCAAAGTGAGCCCACTTGTAGTTTCCCTTATGGGATCATGACATAGTTTCTCAATAGTATCTAAGATAGACTAGCCTGTTGTGACTGACGACTAGGTCTCAATCCTAAGCTACATCCTAAAACCCTTGAAAAAATATTTAATCCTTTTCTCCTCAGTAGACAATAACACAATGGCATATCTATAAAGCTCATGAAATTTGGCCTCATACCCTGACACTATGATGGCCCCCGGCCCTAATCTAGAGAACAAATCAAGGAGCCAATCCCTGAGACTCCTGGGAATAAACTCGGCTAAAAATGCATCTAAAACTCTATCCACAATACTAATGGTGAACAATATGACTTGGTATCCATCTAAGCATGCTACCACTGCCTAGAAGCTCCATCAAGTTGATGAGTTATAAAATCTACCCCTTTGGACTCTAACAGCATCAAAGTCTACAACCTCTCTTGATAGGTAATCAAAAACTCATGAGCTTTCTCTATAACCTTCTTTAAGAACCTCGAAGAAGCCAATCTAAGAAAATAACCAAGAAACCACTGAACTTGATAAGGCTTAACACCTTCTACAATATCTAGCTGAGCAACAAGAGGCATTAAGGCTATATGCTCAATTGGTGCAGAAGCTAGAGGTTGCTCTAGCTAAACTACTGGCACTAGAGTTGGCTTAGGAGCTGGGGATAGTTCTGAATATCCACCCACCAAGGGTTCTAAGTAACTACACAATAGGAACCTATACTACAAGAGTCATAATAAGTGTGGTTAGGGGCAATACCACCGCTGGTCCCTCTGGCTGCGACGGAATAGGGGAATTTTGATGATCCTCTACAGCATCTTGGAAAGGATCCCTATCTAGAGTTGGCACTACATCTACAACTTTACCCGAAGTCGATTTCCATTAGCCATATCTGCAAAAGAGTGAGACAAATGAGATTCTACAAAACTAAAAACATAATTGCATAAAATGATACAATCATAGAGGAGATTCCTAATGACATCCTGTAGCCTCACAAAGATAAATCACAGATATCTTTGCACCCATCTCTAGAATTCTACTAGGTGATAACTCTGTGCAGATGAGACCAATGAACCTAGGCTCTAATACATACTTGTCACAACCTGACCTTACAGGTCATGATGGAACCTATCATAACCTACCTATAGGTAAGCTAGTCTATCACATCCTAAAAAGAGGGGAGGCACGACTAGCACTCGATACTGTCATTGGTCGAGTAAGCCACAGAACATGCTAGCTAACTAGAATAGGGTCCAAAGGATCAAGAAACATAACATCTAAAAAAACTAAGCTTGGACCATCTAGGTCACAACCTGGTCAATGATAAGTCATATTCACCAAGGTAGATAAACCAAAATGATAAATTACTAGCTAGCCAACGAGGCTACAACCAGAGAGGTACATTGATGTCGCTCAAGCCATACCTTTTTTTTTAGGTAAAGCAGTCATTGTCAAGTAATCAACCTAACCGAGGTTAGGGTCGATCCCTTAGGGAATATGGTAAACTCAAGAGTTAATTTAATGTAAGTCGGGAATGATTAACCTATTTATCACCCAGAAAGGGGGGTTTTGCAAAGTAAAATAACTAAACTAAATAAATGCAGGTGATAAGAAATCAGTAAAAGAGCTAACTAGGGTGATGTGTTCCCCATGAATCCCTGACTTTGTATTATCGGATAAATACAACCTTTTTTAGTGTGTAGGTGTAGGACAGTAAGTTAGATACACCTAAACCTTTGATCCAGTGAATAGGTAAATGTAATCCCAGAACTTGATCCATCTCTGTGATGTGACATTACTAACCCTTACTTTTATCCCAGTACAACATCCTCTTAATCTAGTTTGGTTGATTAGATAAGAATATCTCAATTGAATCCTATTAATTACCCTTATCCTATTTATTACTTCCTTGATCCGGCAAGTAACACTAGGCAATTTCTAACATAGGCCTCCATTAAAAAATAGTTAAAGTGAAGAGGATTAATTAATACAACCTAACACACCTTCCAAGAATTACACAATATCTTATTTTACCTTGTTAGTTCCTCATGATTCTCACAACCTTAGTTGTGGATTTAGCTATGCATGATAAGTATAAAAGCGGAAATTATGAAGTAGAATAACATAATTGAACACTTACACAAATGAATTAAGAATATAAAATGTAACTCTTCAATTAGAATCAAAAGGTTGAATAAAGAACACACTTTAATGTTTTTCCTCTCAAAATATGATAAATCCTAAGTGTATCCTCTAAAAGCTTGTTCAAATTATGTAACTACTGAAAACATCATGAAATATAACCTAAAAAACTATTTATAATGTGTAAAATACAAAACTAAAATGGAATAGGAAAACTATGTCCGCATCATCTATGAATAGGTTCACGACTCGTGTTTCACTCTATGGCCCATACATTGGGATTTAGTGGATTGTAACTGAAATATGAAAACTACTTCTATGAGACTTTTCCATGGGTTGTATAAGATTCTACTATCGGTAAGAGGTTTCGTCTGATGACTTTTCAAAACTTCTCCACTTTCATGATCCTTAGGGCACGAACATACTCTACGGCTATTTGATTAATCAATGACTCATCTGCTTCCCTCATAGATTTCACTTCTGAAATTCACCGTTCACTGGAAATTGACATGAGACCCCTTCTACGACTTGTGAACCTTTCCACGACCCGTAAAGAGTTTCGTGGATCCTCAGATTCTGCTGTTTCAACCCACTTTACCCAAAAATCATGCCAACACTAAAATCAGTAAAACAAACACAAAACATAAATCAAACCTACTAACATTACTTTGAGAACACAAAAAATTCCAAGTTTTAAGCATCAAAAGTGTTGCATTTCGACAGCACATCATACATGTAATCACATATATATACTTGTAAAATCTATAATTGGAAAACAAAATTTGCAAAAGAACAAACCAAAAATAACATGTCCACAAAAGCCTCTAAAGTGTCACTAATATTTCCAGGATAGGGTCCCGACTATACCCAACTGTACAATAAAAAATAGGTATCCTGTGAAAATACTAAGAAGAGGTGGAGCTTACCAACTCACAACTGGACTGGAAGCCTTTCAGTGGGGTCGATCAGAATTTCTACCTAAACCTGCATGCACGAAACAAAATACATTGTCCCCAGGCAAAGGGACGTCAGTATGAATAAACATGTACTGGTATGTAAGGCAGAAAGTAAAATCATAGATAGAGGTAGGAATAAAGGTAGTAGAGATACCACCTATAACAACAACTCGACTAACCTTCATGGCTAACACTTGACCTCCTATTGATCAAATATGCATGATATGCTTGAGTAATCGCATTTCATGAATACATATATATAGATGCAAATGTATACCCAACCAAATGCTAGCAATGGTGATCTTTTTTGGTAGCTAACTGACATCATAATTGTCAACTTGTGGCCATTTGTATAATATAAATATACATAGTCATTTGGAGAAATAATCCCCTTACCTCCGATTATAGCTCGAAGTTCATGCATAGAATGCCATATATGATATGAATATTGAATGCACATAGCAAGCCATTGAAAGAATTTAGCCAATCTTGGCTCATTGGTACACTTATTCTCATCACATTATAATCACTATCGTAGAATGTACACATGACTCGTGGAATCTTATATGTCTTACGAATAAGTTTGAAAACTTAACTCAGTATTTAGATTGAAGCCTTAACTCTAAAAATATTCAAAAAGGTGCTTCACATGATGCTTATACTTGTTTCCATGTCAATTAGTAAAAGAAAGTATTTAAAAAAATCAAGTGCCTTAGTAGTTTAATAGGAGCATTATATTGGAGATCATTGGGAATCAACGCATCACTTTTAAGTTCTTCAAATATGGTTTTAGCGAGGAAGGTGGATTGATTATGACTACTACATCCCCCTTCATAATCTACCTTTATTTTAAGTAACACCACACAAAGAAGAGTAACACCTCAAACACATGGACAGGTAGTCAGGAAAAACAATAAATTGATATATAGATACTAAATATGCAGTTTAAGCGAACGAATAAAATATAAACATAATATCATCATGAAAATAATTCAACTGCAATCCAAATGCTTTTTACAAAAGGTCTTTCTAGAAATAGAGTAGTAAAATATAGCATTTGATGTTTTGCAAATTTTCTAGATTTTGTACTAAAAGGAAGGAAAAAGTTTAGCCTTAACATACCTTTCAAATGGACGTACAAATGCCCAAAGTTTATTCATGAAAAATGTTCCTTATGTCTTAAGCATCCCACCAACTATATATACGCAACTTATACACACCTATAAATAGTCCCTAATTGAGCATAAATCGGTACAATTTCATATATCCTTAACGCGATGAAATGTCTGTAGAACTTCATAAAAACAATAATAAAAAACCCCAAGATGATTACCTAAACAATAAAGATGTAAAGTTAGAATAACGAGCAAGAACACCAATTTTCTACCTTCCAAAAATAACTCAAAGCGCGGATAATTTGAGGGGAAAATAATGGCAAAGAGTACGACATGCATTTCTAGGCACGAGGCTGAATTTTAATGGTAAAAATTGTAAAACACGCACCTAAATCACTCAAGAACCTTGTTGGAGCACTCTTTTCAATTCCATCACTGTTTTGGAACAAAAATGGAATGTTTGGAGCTATAACATGTTGGATTTTCTGACTTATAAGTAGCATTAAACTGACCTGGTCCGCGACCTGATTTCTTGCTTAGGCAATCATGGTAAAACATTCATAACTTTTTATTTCAAAGTTGGTTTGACATGCGGTTCTTTGCGTTGTAAACTAGACTCGTAGACCTTTGATTTGATAGGTCATGTCACATTTAAATCCTTATATTTTATGAGATATGGTCTAAGATATGTGACCCAAAGTTAAGAAAATTGTTTTAGAGAAACTTACTCTAACTTTGGCCAACCTTTGTCTCACAACTTTTTTTACTTCAAAACTTAACATATGATCATTGTGCTATTAAAATAACTCGTAGCTATCCATTATTATAAAATTATAAACTTTTAGTCCCATCCAAAAAGTGAAACTTAATTAAACATTTCGAAAAGGGTGGAGTGTTACTCAGCCTATTTTTTTAACCCAAAGTATGTGGTTAAGGGGTTTCTTTGATCTAAAACTTTAACTCCTTGATATTACCACTCATTTGAAGTATTATTATCCTTAGGTACTATACCAAATCATATACGCCTTATATAATATGTCACACTATATATATTATGGAAGATGAGAAACGTGGGATCTCACAGTCTCCCCCCCCCCCTCCTTAAGAATATTTGTCCGCAAATGGGTCAAGAAAGTCCCTCGGTTGCATTCCTATCTACCAAAATGTTATTTTTTAGGGTATACCTTTTACCCTTACAAACCATAAGTCAACTTTTGAAAATTCCAACCACTAAGCTTTGTATAGCTATCCCGAGACAAGACATACAAATTACACTTCCAAATCATTTAAAATTTGATTACTTAAAAGATAATAACCAATGTTTTGAAATGTGACTCACCTAAAGTTATAAATAGTTGGGGGTACTTCTTCATCATTTTCTCTTCGGCTTCCCAAGTTACTTCCTCAATATTGTTGTTCCACCATAACATTTTCACAGAGGCCACCTCTTTATTTCGATGCTTACTTACATGTGGATCTAATATAGCCACTAGTACCTCATCATAATATAATTCTTATGCAATTTGAATATCCTCAGTGTGAGTAATACGTGAAAGATCTCCAATACACTTCCGTAATATATATACTGAAACACTGGTGGATTGCTTCTAATTTTGAAGGCAAATCATGCTCATATGCCACCTTACTAATTTTTCAAAGAATCTTATATAGTCTAACATACTTAGGACTAAGCTTCCCTTTCTTTCCAAATTGCATGATACCCTTCATACGCGATACTCACAAGAAAAACCAATCTTTTACATCAAGCTCTAAGTCTCATCGTCAAACATTTGTATAAGACTTTTATCGACTCTAGGCTATTTGCAATCAGTCTCTAATAAGTTTTACTTTTTTCATTGCTTACTTGACTAGATTGAGACCTAGTCACTTTGCCTCCCCAACCTCAAACAAACCGATCGGTGACCTACACCTTTGCCTGTATAATGCTTCATAAGGTGCCATTTAAATACTAGCTTGGAAGTTTTCATTATAAGAAAACTCGATAAGAGGTAGATGATCATCCTAACTTCCTAAAGTCTAGCACACAGGCACGTAAAATATCCTTAATGGTCTGAATGGTATGCTCTGCCCATCCATCAATTTTTGGATGAAAAGTGATGCTATGATTTGCTTCAGTGCTAGACCTTTCTAAAAGGACTTCCAAAAATATGTTGTAAATTGATCCCCTCAATCCGAGATAATAGATAATGAAACTCCACGAAGGCGAGCAAACTCTCGAATGTAAAGTCTAGTATAATTCCTCTACTAAATGTCATTTTACTAGAAAGGAAATGAGCAAATTTTGTCAACCTATCAATGATTACCCAAATAGAATCATACCTACATGGAGTACGAGGTAAACCAGTGAGGAAGTCCATATTTATCATGTCCCATTTCCATAACAAAATCTCAATATACTAAGTTCGGCCTCCAGGTCTCTGATGTTCTACTTTAACTTGTTGGCAGTTCAAACATTGGGCTACCATCTCTATAATATCATTTTTCATGCCATTCCACCAATAGATTTGTCAAAGATCCTAATACATTTTTGTCGCTCCAGGGTGAGTTGACTATATAAAATAATGGGCCTCTACATAATCTTGGCATGGAGCCCTCCAATGTTTGGCACACAAAAGCAACTCTGATACCTAAGGACCCCATCTCCAGTCAGCTCAAATGAAGCATGTTGTTATTATGGAATACTTTTCCTCAATGTCATAAGCTTAGGATCCTTCGACTGTCGCTCTTTTACTTCTGTAACAAAGGAAACTTGTGTTGTATTCTTTACAATTGCACCTCCATCCTTTGCATCTACTAGTCGCACTTGCAAAGTAGCTAGCTGACGTAGATCTTTTGTCATTTTAAAACTCATCAGCTTCAACATGGCTTAGACTACTGCCCATAGACTTTTGGATAAGCGCATCAACAATAACATTAGCTTATTGGGATAGTGTAAAATGTCAACATCATAGTCCTTTTATAATTCTATACATCCCTTCTACCTTAGGGTCAACTCATTTTGCTTAAATAAATACTAGAGGTTTTGGTGATCCGTAAAAACATTAATATGAACTTCGTATAGATAGTGCTGCCAATCTTTAGGGAAAAAACAACTGTAGCAAGCTCAAGATCATGAGTAGGATAGTTTTATTTATGTTTCTGCAATTGTCTGGAAGCATATGTGATAACCCTATCATGCTACGTAAGGACATAACCTAGGTCTATTTTCCAAGGATCACAATATACAAAATAACCTTTAGGGTTATTCAGAAGAGACATGATAGGTGTGGTGATAAGAATTTTCTTTAGCTCCTAAAAACTTTGTTCACATGCTTCAGTCCACTGAAACTTAGCTGTTTTATGCATTAATTTTGTCAGTGGTGTCGAGATAGAGGAGATTCTCTCAACAAACCTTTTAAAATATCCTGCCAAGACTAAAAAGCTACTAACCTCTATCGGAGTCAAGGGTCATGACCAAGCCATCACTGCTTCAATCTTCTGGCCATCGACCTTGATACCATCTCCAGTAATAACATGACAAAGAAAAGTAACAAAAGTAAACAAAAATTCACATTTAGAGAATTTAGCATATAACTTGTTGTCTTGAAGGGTCTGTAATATAGATCACAAATGATTTGCATGCTCAGCTTCTGACCATGAATATGTATCAAGATGTCGTCAATAAACACAATTACAAATTCATCCAAGAATGGTTTAAAGACTCAATTCATTAGATCCATAAATATTGTTAGGCATTTGTAAGCCCAAAAGATAGGACAAGGAACTCAAAATGGCCATACCTCATCCTAAATAATGCCTTTGAAATATCAACATCCCTAACGCATAGTTGATGGTAACTGGATCACAAGTCAATCTTTGAAAAGCATTTGCCACCCTATAACTAGTCAAACAAATTATCAATCCGTGGAAGAGGATACTTATTCTTGATAGTAACTTTATTTAGTTATCTGTAATAGATACACATTCATAAGGACCCATCTTTATATCCAACAAAGAGCACTGAAGCACCCCATGGAGATGTATTTGGCCTAATAAAGCCTTTTTCAAGTAAGTTCTTCAGTTGTTCCTTTAATTTTCTAGCTCTACAAGAGCCATTCTATAAGGAGGAATGGATATAGGTTGCGTATCGAGAAGCAAATCTATAGCAAAATTGATTTTTCTTTCGAGGGGAATTCCTAGAAGCTCATCAGGGAACACCATCAGGAATATATTCACAATAGAGACTGACAGAAGGTTTATTCGCTTCTTATCAATATCCCTAGCATGGACTAGATGGTATATACATATGTTAGCGATTAGCTTCTGAGTCCTAAGGTATGAAATAAACTTATCCTTGGCCAAGGCAGTATTACTCTTCCATTCGAGGACAGGTTCATCCGGAAAATAAAAGTGAACTAGCTTTGCACGATAATTAATATTAGCATAACAAGCTGCCAGCCAATCAATACCTATAATGATATCAAAATCTAGAAAAATAAATTTAATAAAATCAATAGAGGTTAGATGTTTATTAATTAACATCATACAACCTTGATAGATGTGACTAGATGTAATTGAGTCACCAACTGGAGTAGATACCTCAACTGACTGTGGCAATAACTCAGATCTCATATCAAGCTTACAAGTAATAAATGGAGTAATATATGAAATATAAAGCTAGGATCAATTAGTTCATAAATAGCATGAGAATGCATGGTCAATAAACATGTGAGAACACCCGGAGATGCCTCTGAATCCTGTTGGCCTATGAGTGCATAAAAGTGATTCTGGCCATAGTAGAACCTGAAGTGTCTCCTCCACTTCTCCCCTAACCACGTCCTTGAGTAGATTCTGGACCTAGTCAAGGAGCACGCATTGAGGATAAAGAGATTGATATAGATCCCAAAGACTAAGTTGGTGTACCTATGCTTAACCATGAGCACTAGCTAATAAAATGTCTTGTCTGCCCACAATGGTAACATGCACTTGAACTCTTTCTACATAGCCTAGTGTGAATCTTATCGCACCGTATACATAGAGGAGTTATCATGACCCATAAGTAGGGCCTCATCGTGACACGGCGAATGTGACACCCAAAGGCATCCTATCCAAGCCTTGGGTTCATATCATAAGCATTCATAAGGTAAAATAAGCATACATAAGGGACTAAGCAAGCAAAAGTACATAAAGTAATAATATCATAGTTCCCATAGGGGAATATACATTAATCCATTAGGTCCAAATCATGCCTCTACATCATAGATATTGGTGGGGTCTATCACAGAGCTCACACTCAAGATATACATCAGGGAAAGAAAATTATAAAGTCTCAACATAAAGGAAGAGCATTATAAGGGCTTGTTCGTGAAGCATGGGAACTCACCAACAAGTCTTCAACCTCTAGGATCTGAATCTAACCAAAGAATAGAATAGTCGCCTCGTCGTCTGTACCTACATGGTTAGATCATATAGGGAAACAATATGTGTTAGTATATAGAAAGAACTAATTATATAGGTGTGCCATGAATCAATGGACATCATCAAAATATAAATATCCATGATCATAATCAATAGGATAAGGACAATATGTATGAACATGCAAGTTTAAAATCATAGGAAGAAGCATCATAAATCCTTTCATAACCTTAACATACATATGTGGGAATAAGAACATAATATATAATACCATGTAGACTATTACATGAAATCCTGATGTTGCCTCTACACCGAGAGAAAGAGTAGCCTAGTTTGCAAGGGTAGACTATACCTTACCTTATGGGACCCCTCCCATTTCGGCAAGTGCTTAAACATGAACCTTATGGGAACCTTCCCTTTTCGACATATGCTTTACTTATGTGGATCCACTAACATAATACCATATAGGCATATAATCATCATCCCTGTGGTGGCACGTAGTTATGAGAGAGGTAGGCATGACATTAAAGACCCCTTAGGTCGAGTCCCCACCCCCAATCTCATTCGATGCTAATTCATATCCCACAGATTACATAAATCATCCATATACATAGCTTTTAACATAGTTCATACTTTATTAAAATCATTCTTTCATAATTAGTCATCATGGCTTTTATAAAAATATCATGTCATAAGAATAATCCATCTACTTAATTTTTATCATATTGTGAGTAGACATTGCCACCTAAACATTATCATCATAATCATTAGGGTTGTTTCACTCTCTTTATTATAGCATCATCATAACTTTTATAACATCATCATTATCATTTAAAACATACCTTTTCATACTTGAGATCATATTCATAGAAATCCATAACTTTACCATAAGAGACTAGCGTTAGGTGTGGGTCCATGGATAATTTAGTTAAAATCATGCAATTGAATAGGATCCATAGGGGAAAATATAATTAAAGTCAAATTGGATCATTGATAAAGGAACCCACATCAAGTCAATAATCCCTAATCATGCATACTTTGGAATTATATACTTTTGCTTGAAAATCATATTCATCATGTAATTCATCATAATTCATGTATAATTAGTCATAAGCATAATATAGGAATCATAATTCATGCATTAGGAATCATAGCTTAAAAGCCCATAAGAATTCATTATAAAACTTTGATAAAAAGAAGGTTTTGGGTTGGGCTTCATGGATGAAACTAATCCATGAATGAAGCCCTACATATCTCAATTAAAACCCTTAGGATTGAAGAAGAAAAACTAGAAATTATTAATCAGACCTTCAAGCTTAAGCTTTAATGGAACCCTTAACTTAGAGAGAGAAATATTGAGAAGCCTTGAGAGAAATTTTAAGAACTAAAAGCTTTGAATGAATTAGGAATAAGACTTATAGAGATTAGGTTGGTTAAATCAGTTAGGGTAGCCAAAATGACGTAGTTTAGGACTTAGGTGAATTTTAAAATATCAAAAGCACCCTTCATTAAAAACTGTTGGAGCCATCCATAAAACCCTTCCCATGGGTCATGGATCAACTTTTGGCTTATAGAGCTGGGTGCCATAAAAGTTTAACTACTGAAATTGCAAATTCTACTCCACGAACATGCAACATGACCCATCTTTCCACTTACGGGTCGTAAATCTTTCCGTACAGGTATTTTCAGACTTAGAAAACTTTAGGTTCCTCCTCTTCCTACGATACCTGTTGAAGGGTTGTGGTTTCTTATATGGTCCGTCTGGTATCATATAAGTCAATTTTTAGAAATTCCTTGGTTTTCACTTTCACTGGGCATTTTCCATGTACCTACCTACGATCCGTGCTTACTTTTACAGACCATAAACTGGCTTATAGGGTCAAACTTTTAGCGAAATTCCTGTCTTTCAGTTTTTCAGGCCTAAAAATATGAGGGGTGTTACAATATCTCCCCCTTGGGATCATTTATCCTCGAATGAGACAGAAATATACATGAATAGAGTAGGAATATAGTCATCATCATAGCATAGATGTAAAAATACAACTTAATCATCATTTTCATAAAATTATTAAACTTAAGCATCAAATATCATTCAAAATAGTTTCATGACCATGCATGCATGCAACTTAACAAGAGATGTGCATTCGTAAAAATTTCAAAGGAATAGATCGCACTAAGTACCTTAGGCTTGAATAAAAGGAAAGAGGTAAGGGTATAATTTCACCATGTCTACCTTGGCCTCCCAAGTACCACTCTCAACATGTTAGTTTTTCCATAACACCTTAAGAGATACAACCTCCTTATTCCTTAACTTTTTCACTTGTATGTCTAAAATCTCAATCGGTACTTCTTCACAAGTCGGGTTTTCCTCAATAGACACATCTTTAAATGGAATAATAGAATTTGGATCACCCAAATATTTCCTCAACATCTAAACAAGAAACACCGGATGAACCATATTTAATTTTGTAGGCAAATCCAATTTATAGGCTACTTTCCCAATTCTCTTTACTATCTCATAAGGTCCCACGTATCTAGGGGGTATACTTTCTAGAAGATTTGCTTAGAGCTTTTTGGTTGTCTTCTATCTTGAAACCTCTTTTCTTGTAAGGGAAGGAGCCTCTTATTCCATATTCCTATACGAATCTAATTTGAATTAAGATTCCAAAAGCTCATGTCTACTGAAGGAGCAACAATGAAGGCAATAATAAATAGAAGTTGTCATCAATAAGGTGGGGATTATCAAAACACCAAACTATCCAATGCAAAGACGGTATTTAGTGGCCTTCTTCGCTTCGAGAACAATCATATTAGCACCTTCACAGCCTCCCAATTTGCCTTTTTTCCCAAAATGCATCACACCCTTTATTGGGGAAACTTTCAAATAAACCCAATCACCTTCATCAAATGCTAGTTCTCTCCTCCTAACATCGGCATATAACTTTTGATAACTTTGGGCAGCTTGCAATCTTTCCCTTACAACTTTCACCTTCTTCACAGCATCGTGTACCAAATTTAGTTTTATTAAGGACATTTCTCCAACTTCAAATCATCCCACTGATGATCTACACTGCCTACCATACAAAGCTTCCAATAGAGCCATACCAATACTCAAATGAAAATTATTGTTATTAGCAAATTCAATAAGAGGTAACTAATCATCCCAACTTCCTTTAGAATCAAGCACACAAGCCCTGAACATATCTTCCAATGTTTGTAGTATCCTTTTGGCTTGTCCATCTATTTGAGGATAAAATGTAGTACTTAGCTTCAACTTCATATTGAGGCCTCTTTGGATTGAATTACAAAAATGAGAAGTAAATTGAGCACTTCTATCTGATATAATGGATAATGGTACCCCATGAAACTTTACCAACTTTTGGATATAAACCTTAGCATAGTCCTCGACACCATAAGAAGTCTTTACTAGGAAAAAATAGGTTATTTTTGTCATTCTATCCATAACCACCCATATTGAGTTAAATTGTTTTCTAGTCTTTGGCAAACCTATGATAAAATCCATATTCACCTCCTCTCATTTCCAAGTTGGTATCTCAATATCTTGAGTCAAACCACTGGGTATTTGGTGTTCTACTTTCACTTGTTGACAATTTGCACATCCCATCACACACCTTACTATGACTTTCTTCATGTTATTCCACCAATATACTTCTCTCAAATCTCTATACATTTTGGTGGATCCCGGATGAATGAAATACTTAGAATTATGAGCTTCATCAAGTATCTTCTTCCTTAAGCCGTCTACATTAGGTACACATAATCATCCTTGATAACGCAATACTCTGTCTCCCCTTGTGAAAAGACCTCCACCTACTTATCAACCACTAATTTCTTTAATTCAACCAAGGTATGATCCATGTCTTGTTTTGATTTAATCTCCTCCATTAAAGATGATTTAGCCCTAATTTTTCACCAACACACCACCATTACTTAAGTTATTCACCCTTTCACCCAAACAAGCCAAACAATGAAATCATTTGACCAACTCTTTATGTTTACTCTAAACATGTGCCAAGCTTCCCATAGACATTCTACTCAATTCATCAACCACAACATTAACCTTGTCGGGGTGATACATCATACTCATGTCATAATCCTTCAATAATTTCAACCATCGTCTTTGCCTTAGATTCAAATCCCTATGGCTGAACACAATTTCAAACTCTTGTGGTCGGAGAATATGTCAACATGTACCCCCATAGAGGTAATGTCTCCATATTTTTAATGCAAACACAACGGCCAATAATTCAAGATCATGCATCAGATAGTTCTTTTCATGCACTTTCAACTACCTCGTAGCATAGGAAATGACTTTCCCATATTACATCAAAACACAACCCAAACCTATATGTGAGGCATCACAATACACAACAAAACCATACGGACCTTCGAGCAATGTCAAAATAGGAGCCGAAGTAAGATGATCTTTCAACATTTGAAAACTCTTTTTACATTCATTGGACCATTAAAATTTCATCTTCTTTCGAGTCAACCTTGTCAAAGGAGAAGCAATGGAGGAAACTCCCTCAACAAACCTTCTATAATATCTAGCTAAACCCAAGAACCCTCTAATATCGGATGGATACAGCGGTCTAGGCCAATTCTTCACAGCCTCTATTTTCTTTGATCATCTCTAATACCATCACCCAAGATAATGTGACCAAGAAAAGCCACCTCTCTTAGCCAAAATTTGCACTTGCTGAATTTGGTGCAGAGTTGTCTATATCTCAATGTTTGCAACACAATCCTCAAATAATCTTTATGTTCTTTTACATCCCGTGATTACACCAATATATCATCTATGAACACCACCACAAATATATCCAAATAAGGTATAAAGGTCTTGTTCATCAAATCCATAAAAGTTACAGGGGCATTTATTAGTCCAAATGACATAACCAAAAATTTAAAATGACCATACCGAGTTTGAAATATCATCTTTGGAATGTCATCTTCCTTCACCCTTAATTAATGATATCCAGACTGAAGATCAACCTTGAAAAAATAGCTTATATCTCGTAGTTGATCAAATAGGTCATCGATTTTTGGAAATGGATACTTATTTTTTATGGTTACTTTATTTAGTTACCTATATCTAGACACATCCAAAGTGAACCATCCTTCTTCCTTACAAACAATATAGGAGCACCCCATGGTGACACAAGAGGCATTATGAACCCTATCAAGAAAATCTTTTAGTTGTTCTTTCAATTCTTTCAACTCTGTCGGGATCATTCGATATGGAGGTATAGAAATAGGTGTGGTGTTGGACAAGAGATCAATACCAAAATAAATTTCTCTTATGGGAGGAATACCAGGTAAATCATTGGGAAATACATCAGGGAAATCATTAACTATGAAAACCTAATCAAGAGTAGGAACATGAGACTCAACATCCAAAAGTCAGACAACATGATATAGATAACCTTTGGAAATCATTTTAATATAAGAGAGAAACTTCCCTTACAACACAAAATTGTTCCCTTCCATTCTATGATAGGCTCATTGGGGACTTGGAATGTGATCTTATAGGTCCTATAGTCAATAGAAGTACAGGATGTATGTAAGCAATCCATAACAAGGATAACATCAAAATCGGTCATATCAAGCTCAACTAGATCACATGGGAATACTTTATGTAAGACCGGCATGGGACAATTACGATAGACGTTCTTGCCTAGGATTGACTCACCAATAGGAGTATAGACTAAATAAGGCTCTAACAACACTTTCAGAGACACATCAAACTTTATGGCAACATAAGGGGTAGCAAAATACATATTGGCATTGGGGTCAAGAAAAGCATACACATCATGATCAAAGGCTTTTAACAAACCAGTAACCACATCAGGAGCCTTCTCAGCCTCTTGTCTAGCATGCAAAGCATAGAATCTATTACCACATGGACCACCACCTTGAGCTTGGGAACTTTGTTGCACTTTATCTCTTTGAGTGACTTAACCTTATGGACGCCTTTCCTTACCCTTATTAGCAACATTTGGACATTTGGCAATCTTGTGTCCTAAGTTTCCACAACAAAAGCAACCATTTGTTCCCCTCAAACATTCCCCCACATGATTCTGCCCACACTTTGGGCATTAGGAGGAATAGCACCATCTTTCCCAACATCACCTTGAGCCTTCGGTTTGGCCCCTTTCTCTTTGTCGAACCTTTGGGGAGAACCTTTAGAAGACTATTCTCCTTGTTAGAAGAGGCCACCACCGTACTTACCATAAGAGAACCCACCATCATACTGAGCCCTCTTAGACTCCCCTGTCCTTATCTTTTGGAGTTTCTTACTCTCCACTTGTTTGGCATAGGTCATGAGTCTAGAAATATCTATTTCTTTAATGAGCATGGCAGCCTTGCAGTCCATCTTCACCAAGTAAGATACACCTAATGTAAAATTGTTCACGCGGGCCCTTGAGTCGGCCACCAAACAAGAAGCTAATTTGGACAACTTGGTAAACTTGAGGGAAACTCCCTCACACTCATTCCACCTTGCTTCAAGTTCATGAATTCCATCACCTTAGATTTCCTTAGCTTAAGTGGGAAGAAACAATCAAGGAAAGCTGTCTTAAACATTTTCCAATCAATAGCACCTTCATCAACTATCTCAAACTTCCAATGAGTGAACCAAACTTGAGCAACTCCCTTAAGTTTATAAGCCACCAATTCGGACTTCTCTTTGGTAGATACCCTCATAATCTCCACCACCTTATGCACCTTATCAATGAACTCTTATGGATCCTCACCTACCTTTGAACCATGAAACTCTAGAGGATTCATCCTAGAGAAATCCCTTATCCTCTAATCTGAAGTAGGAGTCTTTGGAGAAGCAACGGTTTTAGCTAACATAGTGATTGCATCTCTAAACTGATCATTAGAAACTTGGTCCACTTGAGGGACTTGGGGAGCTTGAGGAGTTGAAGGGACTTGGTCTACATTAACATTATTTCCCCTTGGTAATAGAGCATGTCGTGGAGCCATTTCTACAAACACCAAGGGACAAGTATTAGGATACAGAAACTTTGAAAGAATGATATAGAATACAAAAGAAGCAAATTTTCCTTAATATATCTCATAGCCTCTTATTCATAGATGTGGCGCACTTCATACCAATGAACAAGACTCTAATCAATGCAACATATTGGACTCCCTAGGATGCTCTCAAACCTTGTACTCTGATACCACTTTTGTCACAACCCAAACCTAGGGCATAGCTGTGACATGATGAATATGCCACCCGAAGGTGTTCCATCTAAGCTCGAGTTTATATCATAAGCATTCATATGGTAAAATAAGCATACATAAGGGACTAAGAAAGAGAAAGTGCATAAAGTGAGATTATCATAGTTCCCATAGAGAAATATACATCAATCCATTAGGTCTAAATAATGCCTCTACATCATAGATTTTTGTGGGGTCTAGCACATAGCTCACTAGCTCACCCTCAAGATATACATCAAGGAAACAAAATGATAAGGTCTTAAAATAAAGGAAAAGCATCATAAAGGCTTGTTCCCGAAGTATGGGAACTCACCAACAAGTCTTCAAGCTCTAAGATTTGAATCTAGCTATGGAATGGAATAGTCATCTCGTCGTCCATCCGTACATGGTAAGATCATGTAGGCAAAAAAGTATGTGTTAGTATATAGAATGTACTAATTATGTAGGTGTGTCATGAATCAGTGGGCATCATCACAATCAATAGGATAAGGACACAATATGAATGAACATGAAAGTTTAAAATCATAGGAAGAAGCTTTATAAAATCCTTCAATAACCTTAACATACATATGTGAGAATAAGACCATAATCGACATATAAGACCATGTGGACTATTACATGGAATCCCGATGTTACCTTTACATCGAGTAAAAGAGTAGCCAACTTTTCCAGGGTAGACTATACCTTACCATACAAGAACCCTTCTATTTCGACGAGTGCTTTAACATGAACCTTACGGAAATCTTCCCTTTTCGACATATGCTTTACTTATGTGGACCCACTAATATAATAACATATAGGCACATAATCATTATCCCATGAATTACATAAATCATGCATATACATAGCTTTCAATATAGTTTATACTTTATGAAAATCATTCTTTCATAATTCATAATTATTCATCATGGCTTTCATGAAAACATCATGTCATAAGAATAATCCATCTACTTACTTTTCATCATAGTGTGGGTAGACTTTCCCACCTTAACATTATCATCATAATCATTAGGGTTGTTTCACCCTCTTTATCATAGCATCATCATAACTTTCATAACATCATCATTGCTATATAAAACATACCTTTTCGTACTTGAGATCATAGTCATAAAAATCCATAACTTTACCATAAGAGACTAGGGCTAGGTGTGGATCCATGGATAATTTAGTTAAAATCATACAATTGAATAGGATTCATAGGCAAAAATATTTAATTAAAGTCAAATTGGATCATGATAAAGGAACCCACATCAACATCAAATCAATAAGCCCTAATCATGCATACTTTGGAATCTTATACTTTTTCTTAAAATTCATATTCATCATATAATTCATCATAACTCATGCATAATTAGTCATGATCATCATATGGGAATCATAATCCATGCATTAGGAATCATGTCTTAAAAGCCCATAAGAATTCATCATAAAACTTTGATAAAAAAAAGTTTTGGATTGCATCATGGATGAAATCAATGAATGAATGAATCCCTACATACCTCAAGTAGAACCCTTAGGATTGAAGAAGAAAATTTTAAAATCCTTAATCAAACCTTCAAGTTTAAGCTTCAATGGAAAACCCTTGATTTAGAGAGAAAAATATTAGAAGGCTTGAGAGAAATTTTATGAACTAAAGGCTTTGAATGAATTATGAATAAAGACTTATAGAGATTAGGTCAGTTAAATCAGTTAGGGTAGCTAAAAAGACATAGTTTAGAACTTAGGAAAATTTGAAAATATCAAAAATATCCTTCATTAAAAATTGACTGAGTCATCCACAAAAGCCTTCCTATGGGTCGTGCATCAACTTACGGTTCGTACCTTGGCTCATATATCTGGGTGCCACAAAAGTTTAGCTACTAAAATTATAAATTCTATTCCACGAACATGTAGTACAATCTGTCTTTCCACGTTCAGGCCATAAATCTTTTTGTAGGGGTATTTCTAGACTTAGAAAAATTTAGGTTCCTCAAAGCCTCTTCCTACAAAACCTATTGATGGGTCGTGGTTTCTTATACGATCTGTCTGGTATCACATATGTCAAATTACAAAAATTTCTCAATTCAACTTTCACTGGGCACTTTCCACGGACCTACCTATGATCTGTGTTTGCTTATTCGGGTCATAAACTGGCTCATAAGGTCAAACTTTTAGCAAAATTCTTCTCTTTTAGTTTTCTAGGCCTAAAAACATAAGGGGTGTTACTGGAGTAAGTTGTACCATTTGTACAAAATGCTTCTATCGATGGCTCTCAGGCTGGCCTGAACTCTGTCTTGGTCCTAACTGAATATAACGATGAAATCATTGGCCCTGCATTTGTGGTGGGAAAATACCTATTGGTCGAGGTGGATATCGATGACATGGGAGCCTAAAATCACCCCATGGCTCCCTATAAGACCCCATAGTACGAGCCCTCTTATTATGTTCCCTATCTCTACGGGTATCCCAAATTTAATGAGAAAGGTCCTCTGTAGTCTTAGCAAATGCCTGTATGCGGGAAATATCTACACCGTCCTATAAAGATGCTATTATGTAGTCTCTAACCAGATGATCCCCTATATCATCCATATAACGATGAACTCTAATGCTCATGGTATGTACAATATCTGATACATACCTAGACAAAGAATTAAACCTAAGGCTATACTCCCTTACACTCATATCGCCTTTACCTCAGACTGATAAATTGGTCAAGACAGGCCTCCCGAACCTCCCATGGCAAGTAATGGCTAGAAATACCTCAAAGAAGTCCTCCCATTCTACTGGTGTTACATCATCCCCTCTGGATCTCTCTCATGCCTCATACCAAAAGATGGTGACATATATGGTCGATAAAGTCTATATATATGGTTGATAGAATCATGGGAATCGCTAGTGGGACAGGGTCCTGTAAATACTAGAGGGGCTAAGTAAAGAAACTCCCATACCTTCGAGCTTTATGCTCGATCCCTTCTAGCGTCTACTCCCACCTCAAATTGTCTCTTATGTATAGAAATCATCCTAGTCAGTAGTTGAACTACCCCCCTCATCCCCTGCTCCCCAGCCTCTGGTGGGGCTGGGGGTACCGAATCTCCTTGGGCCTCAATAGCTACTGGGGAAGATAGTACTATGGGTACTACAGACTCATTGTGTGCCTCCATGCGAAATATACCCCCCCCCCCTTTTACACTCCCTCAGATCCATACCTATCTCACGTTGTGCCATCTCTTTAGTATAGGCAGTCTGTTAAATAAAAAACCACAAAGCACAATTTAGATTTAATATGTTCCTATAGCTTTTCTCTATAGCACGATCTATAAAGTGAAAGAAATGTAACCATCCTAAATGCCTCATAGTCTCTTGATTATAAGTGTGGTGCACAACACACCCATAAGCAAGATCATACTAGACATAGCATTGTGGACTCCCTAGGATATGATCTACTCTAATACCATATTTTTCACGCCCTAAAAAGAGAAGAGGTGAAACTAGCACTCGAAACCATAATTGGTCGACTAAGCCGTTGAAAATGCTATTTAACTGAACTAGGGGCCAAAGGATTGGGCGGCATAACGTCTGAAAAACTAAACCTGGGCCATCTAGGTCATGATTTGGTCAATAATAAGTCATATACACCAAGGTAGATAAACCAAAATAATAAAGTACTAGCTAGTCGATGAAGCTGCAACCAGAGAGGTATATACACGCACAAATATATATACATGGCAAACCTATGGCTGGAGACTAATATTTGCAAAAGAACTAACCCAAAATAACATGTCCACAATATCCTCTAAGAGTGTCACTAACACTACTGGGATAGAGCCCCGACCATACCCAACTATACAATAAAAAGTAGGCATCTTGTGAAAGCTCTAGGAAAAGGTGAAGCTTACCAACTCACACTGGAATCCTACCAGAGGGGTCGATGAAAATCCCTACCTAAACTTGCATGCACGAAACAAAATACAGCATCCCTAGGCAACAAGACGTTAGTACGAATAAACATGTACTAGTATGTAAGGCAGAAAGTAAAATCATCCATAGATGTAAGGAAAAGGGTAATAGAGATACCACCTATAACCACAACTCAAATAACCTTCATGTCCAACACTTTACCTCTATTAATTAAATATGCATGGTATGCTCAAGTAATTGCATTTCATGAATATATATATATAGATGCAAATGCATGACATACCAAAATAAATACTAGCAATGGTGGTCCTTTCCATTAGCTAACTGGCATAATAAATTCCAACATGTGGCCATCTGCATAATATATATATATAGTTATTAGGGAAAATGGGCTTCTTACCTCCGTTTATAGCTCGAAGTTCATGCATAACATACCATGTATAATATGAATATTGAATGCACATAGTAGGACATAGAAAGAATTTAGTCAATCTTACCTCATTGGTACACGTATTCTCATAACATCATAATCACTAGCATAGCATATATACATAACTCGTGGGATCTTATATATCTTTCAAATAAGTTTAAAAACTTAACTCAACATTTAGACTGAAGCTTTAACTCTAAAAATGTTCATAAAGGTGCTTTACACACTTCTTATACTTGGTTTCATGTCAATTAGTAAAAGAAAGTATTTAAGAAAAATCAAATGCCTTAGTAGTCTAACAGGAGCATTATACTAGAATTTTTGGAAATCAATGCGTTACTTTTTAAGTTCTTCAAATATGATTTAAGCGAGAAAGGAGGACTGATTATGACTGTTATATCCCTTTCATAATCTGCCTTTATTTTTAGTGACACCACACTAAGAAGAGTAACACCTCAAACACATGGATAGGTGGTCAGGAAAATCGATAAATTGATATATGGATACTGAATGTTCAATTTAAGCGAACGAATAAAATAGAAACCTAATGTCATCATGAAAATAATTCAGCTACAATCCCAATATTTTTTACAAAAGGTTTTTCTATCAATTGAATAATAAAATATCGCATTTGACGTTTTGGGAATTTTCCAGATTTTGTGCTAAATGGAAGGATGGAGCTTAGCCTTACCTTACCTTTTCAACGGACATCCAAATGCCCAAAGTTTCTTCACGAAAGTTGTCCCTAATATCCTAAGCTTCTTACAATTATATATACTAGCTTATACACACCAATAAATAATCCATAATTGAGCATAAATTGGCAAATTTGCCATATAGCCTTAATGCGATGAAATATCCGTAGAACTTCGTAAGAAGATCATAAAAGAGCCCAAAGATTATTACCTAAACAAACTTGTTGTAAATATAGAATAACAAGCAAGAACACCAATTTTCTACCTTCAAAAAATAGCTCCAAACACATCTAATAGGAGGGGAAAACAATTGCAAAATGTAAGGCACACATCTCTAGGCATGAGGACAAATTGTAATGGTAAATGTTCTGAAAAACGTACCTAAATCACTCAAGGAACTTGTAGCAAAAACTCTCTTCAGTTCATTCATTATTTTGGAAAGAAATAGATTGTTTGGAGCTTTAAAATGTCGGATTTGCTGACTTATTAGTAGCATTGACCTGACCCGGTCCGCACCCTGGTTTCCTGCATGCTCAGGTAGTAACGATAAAACTATCATAAATTTTTATTCCAAAGTCAGTTTGATGCGCGATTTTATGTGTTGCCAAATAGACTCGTAGACCTTGGATTTTCTAGGTCATGGACCCTATAAATCCTTATATTTTGGAACATATAGTCTGAGACATTTGACCCAAAGTTAAGAAAGATTTCTTGGAGAAACTTACAGTAACTTTGGCCAACCTTTGTCTTGCAACTTTCTTGACTCCAAAACTTAATATATGACCATTGTGCTATTAAAATACCTCTGAACAATCCATTATTAGAAAATTATACACTTTAGTCCCATCCAAAAAGTAAAACTTAATTTAAATCTTCCAAAAAGGGTGGGGTGCTACTCGACCCATTTCTTTAACCCTGAATATATGGTTAAGGGGTTCCTTTGATCTAAAACTTCAAGTCCTTGATATTACCACTCATTTGTAGTATTATTATCCTTAGGTACTATACTAAATTATATACGCCGTATATAACACGCCACATGATGTATATTATGAAAGATGAGAAATGTGGGGTCTTACACAACCCATAACCCAAACCTGCTAGTAATGGGTGTGAGGGAAGAAGATAACCTAAAGGAAATCAACTGACACTCTAATCATAATGAGAGTAGAATGGATACTATATATATATACATTACAACCACAAGATAACCCTCCCAATACTTGAAAGTCTTTTGTACAGAACTACTATAGATAAGATATATCTTAACTGCGCCATAACAATATATATACATAAGACCAAAACAATTTACAAGACTGGTCTCTAAAAGAAAAAGATAGTCCTCTAGTACATATGGAGATTAGAAGGATTGAAGAATACTTAGTACTTGCACAATCTCTAGAAATGAAAGAAATAATAGGGGGAGTCAACACTACTAGCTCATGCTCGATCCTACATCACAAAATAGATGTAGAGTGTAATATGAGTACTAAAATTAAGGTACCCAATAGACATCATAGGCTAACTTAGTAAGAATAATAAATTAAGCAAGGATAAGCCAGAATATAACTCCACAAATAGATAATCACAAGAATTGGGTAAGTATACACGCGAATATAAAAGTAACCAAAAATTATGTGATAGTATAGTGATGTACTTGGATGTAGGTGGTACTGCATATGCTTGTATGCCAACCGAGCCTCTATAAGCTAGGAAGGGGAACCCATGCACAATGATAAGGAAAGGAAATATATGTTGGAAAATAGTCTAACAATGTCAACCTCGAGTGAACTCATAACCTTAATGGTACATACAAAACGTCAATTTTAATAGAACAACCCAACCTAGCCTTAGACCCAAGTTGTGACCTAGACTTAGACCCAGATTGTGACTTGGCCTTAGACTCAGTCTATAGTCCCGACATGGTCTCGAGCTGTGAATATGGTCAGACATGGCAGATATAGCCTAACATGGTCTCAAACTTCGGATATAATCCGACACGACCTCAAACTATATGGCCTTAGGCCAGGGGTATGTAAGATATAGTTGAATCCCATCTATGAATTTTGTAATACAAGAATAAGTAACTAATCAGGAGAAATGCTCAGGCCTTAGTCTGTAAGAGATCTTATGGTGAGCTCCAATGTTGCTCGTCGATCACCTCTAAATTTGAGCAAGGTCCAATATATCGTGGGAACATCCAAGAAACAAGTTGCTCTTATAAATAACTAGGTCCCCATCTTATCATGGCTCTTATAAGTCTACTCTTTATCTGACCCAAGTCTACTATTCTAGTCAACAAGGATCTATTTCTCTTAAGTCACACCGGATGAACATATAGTACTTTATTGGCTCTGAATAATGCAGGTCTAGGGCATCACTAGCCTAAGCCTATACTAAGGTGCAACAATCATCAAATAATCATAAATAAAGCAAAAAATTGGCATACCAATCATAAGTAACCTCAACATGCCAAATAAATACCTTGCAAACCCCATATATCAACTAATATAGTAAATCCAACAAATATAGCCTCAGACTAGTTTCTTTCCTAATATTCATGTTATCCAAACAAGATTCACATATCTTAACTCAATCTAAAAGAAGAGAAATCATAGCCTACCTTAATGTCAATCACGCGCGCTCTAACTCACTCTGCAGGAGCCTTTCCGTACCGAGCGACCTCAAACTGTTGCTAGGCTGTCAAAAATAGGATCATAACATCAATACGGTCATTTTGGTACCAAAATTATAAGAAAAAGAAATAGATCAATCCCATGCAAAAAAGTGAGAAAAATAGGACCCATATTTGAAATCCAAAAATGAACCCAATATAATGATCTTTACTGCTACTCGATCCGGTACCTCATATTGGGGCTCAATTCAAACCCCAAAATGATACCAAACAACCCAACACAAAATAACATTTTATTTTAGAAAACAAGAATAAGACAACACTTTCTATAGTAATTTGACCTCAAACACAACTCAATGGAAAGATTTTGACAACCCCACAGCATACACCTCTAAAGGTTACATAGAATAGACCTAAAATTTACTAAAATTTGATCCAAAATGATCGAGTTATTAATTTTAAAATTTTTTGATAAATCATTCCAACTACAGTAGTAAAAATAGTAAAAATTACCTAGAAAGACATATCAAAAGTACTTTTTAACACTTCCACGATATTCTCATCAAAATTACATACAGTTTTGAATCACTTGATTTAGCTCCAAATTGACAAAGGAATCACAGTTAGAAGTTTTACTCTATTGTTGGTCATGTTTGGAAATATTTGAATATATATGGCTCCCACAGGTATTGCTTTAGTGACCCAGATGGCCGCTTGAGCGACCCACCCAAAGGGGTCATGCTTTACTTTAGCGAGCCCCTGGTTACTAAAGCAGACCCTCGCTAAAGCGAACCCAGGGGTTGCTATAGTGGTACCCCAACATGGGTGGTTGTCGCTTTTGCAATGCCCTTGTCGCTTTAGTAGTGGTCGCTTTAGGAAGCAAGGGCCACTAAAGCGATAGAACCATCATACAGCTGAGGAAATGATTTTTCCAACTATTTATTTTTTAGTGGGATAATCGAAATTTTGGTCGGGACCCTGTGCACGCAAATGGACTATGCCACCCTATCAAATTTGACATTCTAGATCTAATGGCACAGTAAAAAATTTCATACGAGGTCATTACAATTGAATATAGGTCCCACTTCTCAAAGTTGTATTTCACAAAAATTTACCAAGTGCTCAAACTGAACTTGAAAGCCTCAGAAATTGAATGAAAGGTTGTTTTGGATCAAACTCAATGTTCTAGAGCTAACTGCGTGATGAGTCCATAATTTGAACTAATATTGAGACTAAAATGCATCAAATATTGTCCTCAATGTGAAACTTTACCTTGAAAACTAGTGAACTAGTGATAATTTAGTACAATCCCAAATTATTTCTATAAACTAGTGATAATTTAGTATAGTCCCAAATTATTTCTTATGGAAATTATAATTAACTAGTTAAATATATTACTTCAAGACTAGTCAAGACCCAAGCCTAGGTCCTATATGTGAAGATCCAAGCCTAGGGCCTATATGTGAAGACCCAAGCCTAGGGCCTAGGTGTGACACAATGAATGGGGAATCCAAAGGGACCCCAGCTAAGTCTCTTAAGAATGCATAAGCCACCCTTGGTTGTGGAAGCATAATTAAATAACAAGCACATAATTCTAGAGAAAACAGGACTTTGGACTCAAGATATGGATTATTATACGGAAGAGGATAAGCAAGATCACATAGCAAATAAGACTAAGGGGTGTGTAAGTATGACTCAGCCTATGCGGATAATAGGGGCTTAAGACTTCCATCGCATCATCAGTATTCAACAACACAAAGGGGACAAGGACTAAGAAAAGTCTCCAATAATTACATAAACATAATAGGAGTCAAGCTCATAGCATACATGTCCATATCCAATAATACCTCTAACATGAGTGAAACGGGGGCCAAGACATCTAAAGGGATCACCCTCAAAAGATAAATTTTCGTAAATAGACAAGTCTTAACAAAAGCATGAAATTAAGTGGATGTTGTCCCCGAAATGGAGGACTCGCCAAGAGAAATCTTCAATCAACCATCTAGCACGTGGAGGAGGAGGATAAATAGGAGCTCTGGTCCCTACATGGTTAGATCATGTAGGAAAAAAGTATGTGTTAGTACTTGAAATGTACTAAGTATGTGGGGTGCAATCCAACAAGGAACATAATCCATAATTAAATAACATGCATAATCATAATCAATGGATACGGGCTTAATATGATATGAATGATCAATGCTTAGTCAAAACATACATGAAGAATCATCAAGTAACATGACATATTATACATAGGAAGGAAGGGACCATAACCAAAATGTAAGACTAAGCAAACTACTACTTAGAATTTCAATGTTCACTTCACATTATAGAAGCAGTTGTCTACTTTGCCAAGATAGACCAAACACTCACCTTACGGCATAACCTTTTCGCAAAGTGTCACCAACCATCCTTACCTTACGATGTGGTCTTTTTGGTAGGTGTCACATGATATTCTTACCTTACAGCATGGCCTTTCCGGTAGGTATTAAGAAGTGTCCTTACCTTAGGATATGATCTCCTTAGTAGGAGTTATGATATATTCTACATATGGTATGACCTTTTTGGTAGGTATCAGATAATTTTCTATGGTGGCACATATTTAAGGGACAATGGTTATCTACCAAGGTCCTCTTAGTGCTAGGTCAACAATCCTAAGAAATATTTATATCATAGCCATAGTCATACTATACATAGTCTCAAAATAGCTTAGTTTCATCATAGAGTAGCTCATCAAAACCAAAGCTTCATATCATTAAGAAAGGCTTATGCCATCCATAATATTCATAAGGTTTTCAACGAATTATAACACATTCGTTAGCCCTCAATATTTGTATCATTCATAAATTTCATACCATGTCACAAGGATTCCAACAACATGGAATGTTTGTCATATAAAATTAGTCAAAACATGGTGGGTATACACATATGCTTAAAATCATGCAATTCAAGATTGTAAAACATGAGGAGAGTGAAGCAAGGTCCTTTATAATTTATTCAAAGTAACCCACCATAACAAGTAAAGCTTAGTTAGGGAATCCTTTAATCCTCTTGAAAATCATAAATTTCACATGGAATTTCATTGCATAGCAGTGTACGAAGGTAAAATATCATAAATTACTTCATTATATCAACATATAAAAGAGTTCATGCAATCACCATAAGTTACCATGACTTAAAAATAGATAAATAAGAGGAATGGTTGAGCTTTATGGAGAAAAGGTCTCCACAAATCAAAATTCACATACCTTTGTGTGATTGGAGATGAAAATCTTGTTGGCAAATGAAGAGAATTTGAAACCCTGGCTTGGAATCCTTTCTTGAATGCCTTGGGGAAGCTTGAGAGTGTTTGGGAGGAATTTAGGACTTAGGATATATTAGAATGAAT
Organism: Solanum aculeatissimum; assembly: GCA_038996855.1. NCBI lineage: Eukaryota > Viridiplantae > Streptophyta > Magnoliopsida > Solanales > Solanaceae > Solanum > Solanum aculeatissimum. Next base: position 54,359 of record JBCEWC010000069.1, on the reverse strand, counting down.
GAGAATGGAATAGTTTAGGGTTGTATAGGGTTGAAAAGTGCTTATTTAGGGGCTTAAATGGCATAGCATAGACTTAGGATATTAGGAAATATCAAAATTACTCCTTCTAAGAATCTACCGAACCAGACCACAAGACCCTGATTACGGGTCGTGGTCCAGTCCATGGGTCGTGGGAAGGGGATCTCATCCTGTTAACATTTGAAACCTCTGAAACTCAAACTACAATACCACCTAAAACCCATCAACCAAACCATGGGTCATTCTATTTGTTCGTACCTCAAACTTTAGAAAGCAATTTTTCCACCAAGTCTGCCCACCATCCTACAAGCACAAGTTACGATTCATAGAACAACCTTCGACTCATGGTTACCCTCGTGCATAGGTGTCTCTCCCAACTTAAGCTACTAGAATTTTCACCCTTGGACCCACGAACCAATGCATAACTCGTATTCCATTTCACATATCGTATACCCTTTCATGAACCCACGCACCCTTAGAAACAAATTCCAAATTTCATTTATTTTGCACTCTTATACATTCCACTATGTAGGTCCTTACACTTAGTCTGCTAGTGGCTGCCCAGTTTGTCCACCAGAGCACTCCTGCCCCTAGTTCTAACTCTCAAGATCCATTTGTTGCAACAATAATTAGAAACTTCTTGAGGATAAATGGGAAGTCTTTAACGGTTCTAAAGTTGAGGAAAATTCTAAAGTCTATACATACTACAATGGTTGAGGGAGTCGATCTTGTCTTCTATTAGCTTAAGGATGTTGCAAATGTCTGGTACAAATAGTGGAAGGAGAAACGTGGTGAGGATGCAGAGCCTTCTATTTGGGATAAGTTTGAGAGTGCATTCCTTGACCACTTTTTCTCCTTGGAGCTTAGGGTAAAGTTGAAAAGTTTATGAATCTGAAATAAAAAAGGATGACAGTAAAGGAATACAACCTCCAATTCATCTAATTATCTAAATATGCTCAAGAGATAGTCCCAAATATGAGATCTAAGATGAGGAAGTGCATCTATGGGTTGGCAAGAATATGAAAAAGGAATGCAGGGCATCATTTTTATTTCTAACATGGATATTTGCAGACTTATGATGTATACAGGATAGGCAGTAACACTTGAGTAAGAAGTCCAAGTCAATAGGACGTGATCCTAGCAAACAAAATCAAGGTAATAGGAATAGGTCATTCTTTCAAAAGATGTCTTTCGTCTATGCACCATCATTAGTGAGTGTACCTCTACCAAATAGCATGTATTATCAAAGGTCATAGAATAACTCAAACTTTAAAAAGTGTGGCCTAAAGTTCCAAAGAAAAGCGGTCATGTGGTAAGTGTAGTAAACTTTATATGGGGAAGTGTCGAGAGGTCACTAATGGTTTCTAGAAATATGGTTAGATGGTCCACTTCCATAGAGAGTGTCAAAAGTGAAGGTAAGTTGATAGTGGCAACAAGGCTCAATATTTCTTTACAGCACCACTAGTTAAATCATCCCAAAGAGATTCTACATCAGGGATAGGTAGAGGTTCAAACCATTTATATGCTCTGGCTAGTCACCAAGACCAAGAGAACTCACCAAATATTGGTACTGGTATGATTTGAGTCTTTTCCTTTAATGTCTATGCTTTAATTGATCTAAGTATGATGTTGTCTTTTGTGACATCATATGTGGTTATTAAGTTTAGGGTCTTTCCCAAATGCCTCATTGAGCCTTTCAATATTTCTACTTTTATTGGTGAGTCTATTCTTACTGAGGGAGTCTATAGAGATTGTATAGTTTCTTTCTATCACAGAGATATTATGACCTAGATGAGTTAGACCTAGTTGACATTAATATTATTCTAGGTATGGATTGGCTTTATACTTATTATGCCACAATTTATTGTAGAATTTGTGTTGTCAAATTTGAGTTTCCTAATGCACCAGAGTGGAAGGATAGTCCAACAGTGCCTAAAGGTCGTTTCATTTCGTACCTTAGATTTAGAAAGTTGATTTCCAAGAAGTGTATCTATCGCATAATTTGAGTTACGTATGATAGTATAGAGGAACCACCCTAATGTTTCTCAAGCCAAACCTTTTTTTGAGGTAAAGTGGTCGCTATCAAGTAATTAACCTAACTGAGGTTAGGGTCGATCCCTTAGGGAATATGGTAGACTCAAGAGTTAATTCAATGTAAGTCGGGAATGATTAACCTACTTATCTCCCAGAAAGGGCGGGGGGTTGCAAAGTAAAATAACTAAGCTAAATGAATGCAGGTGATGAGAGCTAACTAGGGTAATGTGTTCTCCATGAATCCCTAACTTGGTATTATCGGATAAATGCAACCTTTTCAAGTAAGTGTATAGGTGTAGGACAGTAAGTTAGATTCACCTAAACCTTTGATCCAGCGAATAGGTAAATTTCATCACAGAACTTGATTTGTCTCCGTGATGTGACATTACTAACCCTTACTTTTATCCCAGTACAACCTCCCCTTGATTCAATTTGGTTGATTAGACAAGAACATCTCAATCAAATCTTGTTAATCATCCCTTTTCCTATTTATTACTTCCTTGATTGGACAAGTAACACTAGGCGAGTTCTAACATAGGCCTTAATTGAAAAGAAGTTGTGAAGAGGATTAATTAATACAACCTAACACACCTTCCAAGAATTACATAATATCTGATTTTTCCTTGTTAGTTCTTTATGGTTCCCACAACCCTATTTGTGGATTTAGCTATGCATGATCAGTCTAAATGTAGAATGAAGTAGAATAATATAATTGAGCACTTACACGGATGAATTAAGAATATGAAATTCAACTCTTCAATTAGAATCACAAGATTGAATAAAGAACACACTCTAATATTTTCCTCTCAAAATATGTTAAATCCTAAGTGTATCCTCTAAAACCTTGTTCAAACTTTGTGACTGCTGAAAACTTAATGAAAAATAACCTAAAAACCTATTTATAATGTGTAAAATACAAAACCAAAATGAAATAGGAAAATTGTGTTGGCACCATCTACGAACGGGTTCACAACTCGTGCTTTACTCTACGGCCTATACATCAGGGTTTCATGGATTGTAACTGAAATCTAGAGACTACTTCTACGAGACCTTTTCACAGGTCGTGTAAGATTCTATGACCCGTAAGAGGTTTCATCTGATGACTTTTCAGAACTTCTCCACTTTTTGATCATCGGGGCACGAACATACTCTATGACTTGTGGATCAATCTACGACTCGTCTGCTTCCCTCATAGAGTTTACTTTAGAAATTCACCCTTCACTAAAAATTGAGAGGACACCCCTTCTATTGCTTGTGAACCTTTCCACGACCCGTAAAGAGTTCTGTGGATCCTCAAATTTTGTTGTTTCAGCCCACTTTGTCAAAATTCATACCAACACTGAAATCCTGCGAAAAAACAGAAAACACAATCAAACCAACTAACATCGCTCTGAGAACACACAAAATTCCAAGTTTTAAGCATAAAAAATCTTGTATTTCGGCAGCACATCAACACCCTCAACTTAAAATTGTTGCTTGTCCTCAAGCTACAGACTCAATCAAGATAAGCAGTACAAAGACACACAAACTTCAACCCAATGACACAGACTTTATCAAAATCTAAAAAAATACCCACACCTCTTTTCAAATACATACTAGATAGTTATCCAGCAAACCAATACATCCAACAGTACAACTATGATAAGCTATACAACCATAATCAAGGAACACTCACTGACTTAGTCAGACATCAACAATGCAATACAAGTGCCCTCACAAAAAGAAGTCACATTACTCAGTCAGAATAATATTTTCAAATTTAGTACTTGGGACGATACTACAACACTCACTCTCACAAACGACATTCAAATATTATGACCAATACCATAGTCTTGCCCCTATACTCACGACTGTCACCTTCAACTTGTTGGATTAGGATCACCATAGGACTTTCTAGGCTTGTAATGTAGGCTCAAGGGGCTTTGGTATGATGCTTTAGAGACATAGTGACTATTGACCCTCCTTGACACTGTGTTTTTCTAAACTTTTACCCTACCAATCCATATTTTCTTTTATTCCCACTTGTTCTCCCATTCCGAATCTTCTAAGGTTCTATAAACTCAAAGTTGCATAGTGCCTTTATTTATTCATGATATATTTTTATCTAGCATACTGATTAGGCACTGCTCTTCTTTTTTTACACCCTTTTCAAACATTTTCTTCTCTTTTTTTGTGTCACTAGTTTCCCCCTTATTTTATGATTTTCCTCATACTAGCCACACTCAACTTAGGTTTTTGGCCAGAATTGAGGTGCACAATATCCATCCTCAGAACCAGGGCCACTTTTAGGTAGTCACCCACAACTTAGGCTTTCGACCTTAGTCGAGTTGCACAATGCTCAAGTAAAGACCAGGGCTAAGTTTTGCGCTTATCATTTATCAAGGAAGAGTTACTTGGGCATTTATAAAGAAATAGGTCAATTTTAGGCTCAAACACAGCGATCAAGGGATATATAGCACATTTGGTCGGTTATTTCAAGCTAAGTGAACTTGTTAAGAACAACGACATAAGATCCTTTCCTGACCCACTAATTTACAGTATAAGTTTGAGTAACAGGGCAAGTTCTGAATTGAAACACAGTACTGCATCATGCAATTAAGCTCAATCATACATAGCACTGCTTACATGTTAATACAGACTATCCGATCATGCTTTTTATCATAATAACTTATCACAACAAGTACTGTCAAAAAATTAATCATGCAAGGTTGCTATCAAAACTAAATAATCACAAAATTTGGTGGGTACCAATTTTTAACAAAATATAACTATGTCATGGATATAAGTATTGTATGCTACTAATACTACCTAAACATTCTAAATATGTTGGTTCAACAGAAATATAAATATTCACAGGGAAAAAGAACACAGGCAAGAAAATCCTTTGGATAAAAAATTAGGATAGTTATAGGTCAAGGCTACTCAGACTTCATATAGGCCTATAACTACCCACACCCCATCAAAAAAGTTGTGCATTGTCCCCAATGAGTACAAAATAGCAAAAATAAAGAATCGGGGTCAAAAGAACATACTTGGGCACCTAAGAGCATCACTCAGCCTGTGATTGTTCACCCTCCACATGCCTGGTGGACTTCTCGCCTGTAGGAGCGTGTCCTGAGGGTCTAACACCCCTCGCTCTCTCAAACTCATGAGGTAGCCGCAACTCCTCATCCTATATTGATCTCACATGGGAAAGATCTAGCTCCTACTCCACTATCAACCCCGTCTCAAAATGCACATCATCAGCATCATCTGTACGGGGCCTTTTCCCGAGGAAAGGTAATGGTGGCTCCTCAAGAGAGAATAAGTCGACCACTGTCTCAACTGGCACAGCTGGTGGGACATCAACTGGGGCAGCCAGTGCTACACTCATCTGGGCCTGGAGTTATTGAAGCTCCATCTGGACAATCGTCAAATCTATGGGCCTCGCTATATTGAGGCTATGATGGACCCACCTCTCGAAAGTGTCTACGCGGGCATCCATTGGAGTGGGTCTCTCCTGGATAGAAGTAATTGTGCATGACTGCATACAACTCTCGGCCTCACAAATAACCTAGCAGACCTAGGGCCTCAATTGCTGCAGTAATTGAGCCATTTATGACTCAGTGAGGGCCTATCGTTGTGCCAGGGCCTGAAATGATGTCACAAACACAAAGGTTATGCCTGTGGATGCTAGAGTAGGTGTTATGGTTGTTGGGGTAGGAGTATCAATAGTGGGCCCCCTCTCCATATCTATCACAGCCTGTGAGGTCCCCTTGGTAGTCGGTATAGCAACAGCAATGGTAAAAGGCTCAAGCAGTGACACTGGGGTGAATATTCAAGCATAGGTGGTGGTGGTCTTAGTGCCTGCTAGAGTACAACTAGATTATCATTAGCCTTGATCAGGCTGGCATCTAATAACCTCTGAACCTCCACCTTCATTTCCACGTGGTGAAGGATCTCTACCCCATCTGCTAGATATAATCTGTAGACAAGGCAGGGGAAAGGGATAGTCATAGACCTCTTCAGGGATGCCTCATAAATCTACCTTGAAATCAGCACGGCCTAGTCAATGTCGTAGCCAGCCAAAATGCTAGCTACTAATACAGCATGATCTAGTGTGAATGTGTTATCTACTAAAGCTAGTCAGATTCGTGAACGAATTACCGCCCACCAGAACGTGGTGGGGAAGTTGAGGGAAGCCATTACTATCGGCTCCGCTGACACAGTGATTTGTGCAGGGTCGAGCCCCTCTGTTGCAATATAGTTAGCGACCCATCTCATCAATGTAGCTTTGCAGTCTTCTAGGTCCCTCATCACATCCAAGTCACAAGTCTACCCTACTCTCCTGTCTAACTCTGGTGTAGATCTTGAAGTTGTGTACTCAGGTCCAAAAAGCATCTGACGGATGGTCTCTTCGGAGATGCCCACCCGCTATCCTCTCACCATAACATTTGTCAGTGTGGGTTGGGCAAGAGGCTTTTTCCCCTTGGGAAGAGTGCTGAGAATAGTAGTTGCATAGGCGGTGAAGAATGCATGTATCATCACTGGTGAGTACCTCTCGAAGGGCTCTGCTAGCCACTGAAGCCTTTAACATGCAAGGGTATCCTCGAGCCCGGGGACACTATCGAGTCCAATAGTGATGACTCATGGTTCCTTGAATATGGAATGAGCACGTCGGCCTCGCTCATTCCTCTTAATATCCTTCAAAAATATGTCCCGCATGCCTTTTATGCACCACCTGCTATCTCATGCGTCTGGTGGTGAGGCTGGTGCTGGAGGCGCTGAAGAAGAAAAGTAGTTTGATCCCTCCTTGGATTCTAAACCATACCCCCTTTCGGAGGAGGTCATCTGAATACTACTGTTGGCTAGCTAACCTCCCTCGTCAGATTAGAAAGGTCGGACCACTATGGCGTAGGACTGAGCCTGTCTAGTAGTGGCCTGAGTCTATCGTTGCTCGACGTCCGAATCAGAATGGACGTCAAGCTCCTCAACTAAGCCACTAGTCTCAAGAGCCTCTAAATATGTAGGCTTGTCTCGTAGGCGGTCCCTCATGGCGTTAATCTCATCCCTTCTCTATCAGGGAACAATAGTACCCGCAAAGCATACAGTCAACACACCTATTAGTCCAATGCATTAAAAATTGAAAACAAAACTCAGAACAGGACTGGGAAAGTAATGGTCTACGAGTGCCTTTTTATGAGTCGTAGAGTGATCTACGAGCCATAAAGGGCTCTCATGGATTTAGTGTTCAGAAATCTGAGTTACTCGAATTGCATCTATAAGGTCAGGTATGACTCGTAGAAGACTCTATGAGTCGTAGACTAAGTCGTACATGGAATTCCAAGTTAGGTTTCAAACAGGCAAAACTCTACGGGAGCTATCTATAAGTAATGGAACAAACTATGACTTTTAGAAGGTCTCATCTATTGATATCCCAAAAATATGTGGTTTTTGGAATTCCCTACGAGGGATAACTATAGCTAGTGGATTAATCCATGAGCCGTAGAAAGCTCTGGTAGGATGAACTTCCAGATTCCAAAATTTTCATGTTGTCACACGAGTTCCAAATCACCACTTCACACTTATTAAAATAACATCAAAGCAACACGCACACACACCCCGCATGATTTAGCACGCAATACCTAACCCTCACATGCATTATATTCAAACAACCCCATTGAAAGTGATCTAGCATACAATCCTAACGGTCCGACCCTAGTTCAAAAATTTTAACAACATCAATAATTTCAAACAATCACATGATATGTTTTCAATCGATTCAATTCATTTTGATAGAATACATATCATTCGAACATAAAATTGGCTACCCAAATATTTTCCAGTCACTTGGTTCAATTCTAACCTAGGCAATCAAATTAAATGTGCGACCACCAGAGTTAGAACTAAACTCAATCCCATCACGTAGTATAAACTATCCACCCAAATCAAGAATCAACTGAGGTTAATCATGTCACTCGATAATTTTAGGCTTTAGGGACCAAAACCTTACCATATTTGATGACAACTAGGTTGAAATTGAAGAGGGGAGCAAAGAGACTGCCGAAAACCCTAGGTATGAGTCTCCAAAAAACTGGACAAAAATGATGGGGGTGTTAGAGTTCATGGTCGGACTAATGTGGGGAAGGATGGGGTAGGGTTAATTTGGGAAATCTGTGTGCAAATGGGGTCAAATTAGTTTTAACCCTGTATATAAGCTTACCAGGTCGGGTTTAAAAGTGATTGGCCCTGGCCTCAATAAACCCTGATTACGAGCCATGGAATATTCTACAGCTCGTGGATCGTGGTCTCGTGTGAGCCTGGGAACCTCATTTCAGACCTATAATCTATGATTCCTTGTACGAGTCGTGTAATGAAACACGACTCATAAGAATGTTTCATAGAATACCTTCGACACTTAGTCTGAGACTGAAAAACTTACTTGGGGTCCACAAGCCCCATTAACGACCCGTATTTTAATCTACAGATCATAAAGTTGGCTCGTGAACTAGAGTGCATAATATTTTGCTTACTAGAAAGTTCTATGAGCTAGTATACGAGTTGTATAATGAAGTACGACTTGTATAATCAGTCGTAGAATCTCCTTTTTAACCCAAAATGGTTGGCTTGGTCTTACACCTGTAAAGCCTGCATAAATACACTGTTACCCTATATGTCACCAGTCCAAAGTCTACCTATTACAACCAAATTACTAAAAAATAAAATCTACCCAACAATCTAAGACTTAAAAATCAAATAAAACTACCCTATTACATCAAATAACTTAGTTTGCCTCCCAAGAAGCACCTAATTTATTATCGCAGCATGACATAGACGTCTTGATTACTCAGACTTTATCAATTGGTCACACTTACATCTTTAGTTCGTCTGGCCTCTTCATTAACTGACAAACGTTGAAGACAACTTCTTCGTTATTCAATCTGAACTTGAGTTGGACAGATTCCATGTCCACTAGGGCTTGCATAGTGGCTAGGAAAGGTCTTCTCAAGATGATTGGGACTTCGAAGTCAACCTCGCAGTCAAGGATCATAAAGTCTGTGGGGAATATGAATTTGTCCACTTTGACAAGGACATCATATAGTATCCCCACAGGCTTATTCATCATGCAGTCATCCATCAAAAGTCATATTCTCGTTAGGGTAGGGGCTGCCAGACCAAGTTTCTTAAAGATCACAAGGGGCATCAAATTTATGTTGGCACCGATATCACACAATGCCCTTGCGAACTCCACATCACCTATGGTGCAGGAAATGGTGAATGCTCCTGGGTCTTCTCGTTTCTGCACCAAGGACCTAGTTAAAATTGCACTACAGTGTTGGAGCTTTTGTGAGAGCTCCTGGATCACAGTACACTTCTTTGTAACCAAATCCTTCATAAACTTCGTGTACCTAGGAATCTTCTCCAATACCTCAATCAACGGGATATTTATAGAGAGTTACTTCAACATAGAGAGAAAGTGTTTGAACTTGCCTTTCTCCTCCTTTTTCTTTAGTCTTTGAGGGAAGGGAGGAGGAGGATGAGGAATGGGTCTCAACTGTTTTGGCACTGCGTCACTTTCCTCATTCTCAACACCATCATCTCCGGTCTCTGTCTGCCTGTTCATAACACTCTCATCATAAACATCTCCATTATCCAATGGCATTGCGGGATCAACGATTGTTTTCCCACTGCAAGTTGTGATTGTCTGTCATGACCCGAGAGTAGGGCCTAGATGTGACATGGCAAAAGAGAATCTGAGAGTCCTCGATCAAGTAATCTTAGCATCATCACACACATCATCGATTTAGAAGCGCGTAACATAATAAATAATACATAAGTCTAAGGGATTCTGGGGATTTGGACTCAAGCAATGGGGATGTTGCCGGAAATGGGATAGGCATGAATCACATAGCACATAGCAATTACGTTCTAAGGGGCGGGTAAGTATGACTCAAGCTATGGGGGCAAGAAGGGTTAGGGACTTTCCACATAAGCACATTCCCATCCAAAAAATCATAATAACATAAGTGGAAGCATAATAAAAAAACATAAATAACCATAGAAAACATAGACAATCATAGCATCTCAAATAAACACATAGTACGATGTACAATAGAATTCGATAAGTATCCAACAATGCCTCTACAAGAGTAAGATGGGGACCTCGACACAACCCAGGCTCACCCTCAAGTTAGAAGATACGTAAAAATGAAATAAAGCATAATATAGAGGAAGGTGGGTATTGCCCTTGGAGTATAGGGCTCACCACTATAAGAAAGTCCAAGATCTCAACTAGACGTCCAATGGTAGATGAATATCATCTCCGATCCCTACATGGTTAGATCATGTAAACAAAGAGTATGGGTTAGCACATATAATGCACTAAGTATGCGGGCATGCCATGCACATAAACATGAACCTACTAAACAAACTAGATGACAAGGGCACATATACGTATGGAAAGAATATATATATATCTAAGGAGGGAATATCATAACAATATTCCATGAAGTGTCATGATGCATGAATGCAAACCTACATATCATTGCGGGGATATGACTTCAACCTGCAACAAAGGAGACCAAGCGAGCTATTACTTGGAATTGGACTACTTGCTAGGTAGATCCCAAGTCAACCCTTAAAAAGAGGATACAGGACAATCCCATCTAGGGAGATAACCCATGTTGGCACATGATTTGACAGAAAGAAGTGGGACCCTTGGGGATAGCCCACTTACTACTCCAATCTCTCGGAACTAAGTCTCATCCCACGGAAATACATATACATATACGAGCTTTCAAAATGGGGTTCAATGCTTCAAATCCATTCAATGCAAAGCTAGGCTAAAAGGTGAAATCATAATTCAAGTGTTTTCGTAATTAGGCTCAAAAGCCAAACAAGAGTTTCAAAAGAATCACATCCGTAGACCAATGCATAGGATTAGCTCATTATAACATAACAATATGGTATAAATACCCAAAATGGTCAAAGAGTCATATCAAGACAAGATATGATCACATTCTAGTCAATTCCCATGTCTTATCCAAAATCAAGTCAAATCATATCAAGAGTTTTATCGAATCAAGCCTTTCATGTATGCATATGTCATGAATGATGAGATGAATGCATGGGCAATAGAGATTAAATCTTAATCCAACAATACGATATGAAATTCAATTGAAAACCATAAGTAAATCCCAATTTAAATCACAATTTGAATTACCCATTCCTAAACAAGCTTTAAAAGGACCATGCATATTCAAATCTTCATAATTCTAATGTAAAACATGATAAATGACTTTAAATCTACTTGAAATAAACATTAAAGTACAACCTACAACTCAATTGAATTAAATCATTCATAAATTAAAAGACCCAATTTCAAAGAGAGCAAAATTCATTAAAATTAAAGAAGAGAATTTTGGGTCTTCATGGTTGAAAGGAGAACCATGAATCAATCCCACATACCTTGATTAAATCAAGAAGAACGAGAAAAATTTGAAGAAGAATTGAATTTCCCCCTTGATTCCCAAGCTAGTCTTTAATGGAGGTTGAGAGCAATTTGAGAGAAATTGAAGAGATTGAATGAATTTGAACTGAATAGGAGTGAATAGGGTTAAATCAGGGGTTTAGAAGAGTTTAAAAATGCTAAAATGACCTTAGGATTAGTTAAAATTTACAATTAAATCATTAATGAAATGAGGAAGAAAACTGGAAACTGTCACTGATGGAACACACTACATGGACCGTGTGGCGTGTAGTGACTCACGGTCCGTGAGCCTTGTCGTGAGGCATAACTTGACGATGAGTTTTAATTTGGCAACGGATAGGAAAATTTAAAACATCTCCCATACGGTCAAATCATGGACCGTGAGAGGTCACATGGTCCATGAGACCCTTCCATGAAGTCACACTTGGAACAACTTTGCCCACGAAAAATCCATACTTAGCCAAATTCTCCTTACACATACAAACGACCAGGCACACGAGCCGTGAGGCTTCACACAGATCGTAAGTTGGTCCGTGGAACCTTCCTTGGCTCTGGGCCTTGGCACAAATCTTTGGTAGCTCACTGGAACTCCACACGAGTGAGGCTCACGAGCCATGAGGCCTCACACGGACTGTGAGCTGGTATGTAGAGCCTCACTTGGCTCGGAGTCTTGGCCCGACATCCTGACTGCTCATTGGAACTCCACACGGACCAGGATCACGGGTCTTGAGCCTGCTCATGGACCGTGAGTCCCACCATGAGGTAGTGCCTTAGCCTACAATTTACTTTTCTTTTTCGGTGTGCTTTCCTGCACAAGCAGTCTCACTATGAAAGCCATAACTTTCACATCCAAACTATGAATTAAGTGAAACTAAGTGTGTTGGGAAGATAACTCAAAGATATTCAATTTGATAGGTTGTTTCCCCTACAGTTCATCCCGTACCAAGAGATATGGTCAATTCAAGTCAGTACTTCCCCAAGACTTCAAACAAAGATTAGCCAATACGATTTCTTCTAAAACGGTCATGCAAAGAAGACTTGGGAAACTCATAAGCTAACCAAGACAAACTAAAATTAGCCCTCGACCAATAACACAAGATTTGGAAACTTTCGAGTTGTTACATTGCCATATTATTCCCCTCGTTTTTGGGATTTTACACCGTGTTACTGGGCAGCGTACCTTTTTGGCATTGGTTAAACTGAGTCTATATCTGGCCAAACTGTTACTCCAACTACTTAATTGTCATAGAGTGAGACTTGATCTTCTGATTAATGCTGGAGATGTTAGACTTCATCCCCTTTAGTGTCTCATCTTGTGCATCAGCTTTCTTTAACAACCGGTCAAACATCTCCTCAATGCGAGAGGAATCAATCCTAGAATCCCCGATTATGTGGTAGAATGTACGGACCACTTCTGAATCTATCTCTGCGACCTCATTTAGTATCTCTGTCTGGTATCTTATTCCTTTCATAATAGCCTCTTCTGTTGCTATCTCTGAAGGCGCCATCTCTCCCAAAGTTCTGACCTTGGCTCCAATAATCCTGATTAGACCCTTAGGCATTGTTCCGGAAACCTGCCATCTGATCAGCCACAAAACATATGTCCTCCTTATAATAAGGCTCCTCGTACATGGGCGCATGTGGAGGTTGATGAGCTACAATATTTGCTCATTCTGCATTTTGTGTCATCAATAACTCTACATTAGTGTTCATCCGCGCAAGTTCCTGCAACACTTCCTCACTAGCTTGTGTTTGCGCCAGACTGGTACTAACCGAGAATGAACTCCTCATAGTAGACTTTTCCCTCGTAGCCAATGCACGATTGGTCTTGACCACCCTTTCAAGTCTCTGAGAAACCTCCTAGAATGGGCAATCTATAAATGACCCCCTCATAATCGTATCAGTAACTGCTTGGCCATTTTTATCAAGGGCTTATAGAAGATCTCAACTAGGGATTTGTCAACAATCTTATGGTTAGGGACATATCTCAAACACTTAGTGAACCTCTCCCACGTAGCATCGATCGAATCACCAGGCATCTATTCAAAGTTGTTAATCTCAGACTTCAACTTTAGCTTCTTCGAGATGGGAAAGAACCTCTCGAAAAAGACTGACTATAATTCTGCCCAACTGGTGATCAAACTTTTTGGGAGTTCAGATAACCATAATTTTCATTACCTGTAAGAGAAAGTAGGAAAATATAGAACCCAATGGCATCCATGGACAGATTTTGGTTCCCCATTAAGCTCTTATAGATAAGCACAATGTTTTATAGATGGTTATGTGGATCCTCTGATGGTAGGCCCGCAAATAACCTGTGATTCTGTAGTATTTGGAGCAATCCACTTGAAACGATGAACTTTGTATCATCTAGTAGTAGGGGTAACACAATAGCTCCCATAACATCCATCGCCATAGGGTCAAGCCAATATTGGTTCCATTGATTTATCGTGGCTTGCAGACCCTGTGGTGGTAGGGGTGGATCGTTAGCTCCATTATTCGGGTTAAGTGTTGCATTTAACGCATCACCTGTAGCATTTTTCGCATTACCTGGGTCATTCTCCTTAGCATTCTTTGGATTTCTAGATCAAACTGAGTCAAGCGATTGTCTTGGCTCTGAGTATTGTGCATACACTACACCTGCACACAAAAGAAAAAATAACAAAAATATGAAATTAGGGAAATAAGGATTAATCCTCCAAAGTTACTTGAATTAACAAAGTCTAGCTGTATTCCCCGGCAACAGCACCAAAATACTTTATATCGTTCAAGCCACACCTTCTTTTTGAGGTAAAGCGGTCGCTGCCAAGTAATTAACCTAACCGAGGTTAGGATCGATCCCTTAGGGAATATGATAAACTTAAGAGTTAATTCAATGTAAGTCAGGAATGATTAACCTACTTATCTCGCAAAAAGGGAGTTTTTTGCAAAGTAAAATAATTAAGCTAAATGAATGCAGGTGATGAGAAATCAATAGAAGAGCTAACTAGGGTAATGTGTTCCCATGAATCCCTAGGTATTATCAGATAAATGCAACCTTTTCCAGTGTGTAGGTGTAGGATAGTAAGTTAGATTCACCTAAACTTTGATTCAGTGAATAGGTAAATTTCATCCTGGAACATGATTCGTCTCTGTGATGTGACATTACTAAGCTTTACTTTTATCCCAGTACAACCTATCATTGATCCAGTTTGGTTGATTAGAAGAGAACATCTCAATCAAATCTTGTTAATTACCCCTTTTCCTATTCATTACTTCCTTGATCTAACAAGTAACAATAGGCGAGTTCTAATGTAGGCCTCCGTTAAAAAGTAGTTAAAGTGAAGAGAATTAATTAATACAACCTAACACACTTTCTAAGAATTATACAATATTCGATTTTGCCTTGTTAGTTCTTCATGGTTCTCACAACCCTAGTTGTGGATTTAGCTATGCATGATCAGTCTAAATGTAGAAATTCTGAAGTAGAATAACATAATTGGGCACTTACACTGATGAATTAAGAATGTGAAATCCAACTCTTCAATTAGAATCACATGGTTGAATAAAGAACACACTCTAATGTTTTCCTCTCAAAATATACTAAATCCTTAGTGTATCCTCTAAAACCTTGTTCAAACTTCGTGTCTGCTGAAAACTTAATGAAAAATAACCTAAACACCTATTTATAATGTGTAAAATATAAAATCAAAACAGAATATAAAAATTGTGTCGGCACCATCTATGAATGGGTTCATGGCTCGTGCTTCACTCTACGGCTTGTACATCGAGGTTTCGTGGATTGTAATTGAAATCTGGAGACTACTTCTATGAGACCTTTCCATGGGCCGTGTAAGATTTTACTATCCCTAAGAGGTTTTGTCTGATGACTTCTCAGAACTTCTCCACTTTCTAATCCTCAAGGCACGAACATACTCTACGACTCGTGAATCAATCTATGACTCGTCTACTTTCTTCGTAGAGTTTACTTCAGAAATTCACCCTTCACTAGAAATTGACACGAGACCCCTCCTATGGCTCATGAACCTTTCCAAGACCCGTAAAGGGCTCCATAGATCCTCAGATTCTGCTATTCAGTCCACTTTGTCCAAAAATCATACCAACATTGAAATTCCTGCGAAATAAACAAAAACACAATCAAACCTACTAACATCGCTTTGAGAACAATCAAAATTCCAAGTTTTAAGTATCAAAAGTGTTACATTTCAACAGCACATCAATTCCCTCAGTCAATTGCTTTGTCAATGAGTTTTCATCAGTCTTCCTTAGTGATTTACTTAGAGTACCTCTCGATGGAGAGAAAGACTTTGGGATAAATATTTTTTCTGATGCGCAGCTTGTTTCTATTCTACCATATAGAATGGATTAGATAAGTTAAAGAATTGAAAGAGAAGATAAAAGATCTCCTACATAAAGGATTCATTAGGCTGAGTGTCTCACCTTGGGGTGCTCCTATTCTATTCATTCAAAAGAAAGATGGTTCCCTTAGAATGTTTATTGACTAACATAAGTTGAACAAGGTTACCATAAAAAATAAGCATCCTCTTTCCAAAATTGATGATTGATTTGACCAACTTCAGGATGTCACATGCTTCTCTAAGATAGGTCTCAAATCATGCTATTATCAGTTGAAAGTGAGAAAGAGTGACATCCCGAAGATGGCCTTCAAATCCCGTTATGATCACTTTGAGTTTCTTTTTATGTATTTTGGCTTGACTAACGTACCTGCAACTTTTATAGATCTCATGAACCGGGTATTTAAGCCATATTTGGACATGTTCGTTATTGTATTCATTGATCATATATTGGTTTATTCCAGAAATAAGGAAGAGCATGTCGATTATTTCAGAATTCTTCTCCAAACACTCAAGGATAGAAAGTTGTATGCTAAATTCTCAAAGTGTAAATTTTGGCTTACATCAATGATGTTCTTAGGCCACATCATATTTGATGAAGATATCTAAGTTGACTTACAAAAGATTGAAGCAGTAAAGAACTGGTTCAGACCTACATCTCCTAATAACAAAGGATTTTCTTGGTTTTAGCTAGTTACCATCGAAGGTTTGTAGAGAAATTTTCATCAGTATAATCTCCATTGACAAGGTTAACTAATAATAAGACTAAGTTTCAATGGTTCAATACTTATGAGAAATTTTTTTGAGAATTGAAAACTTAGTTGACTATTGCTCTAGTATTGTCCATACATGAGGAAACAAATGGTTTTGCAGAGGGTCCATACTTGACCCCCTGCAAACGCAAAGAGGAAAACAAGATAACAGTAACAACAATACTCAAGACATAAAACATTCACCGAAAGGAACTGCGAAATTCGTTCAAAATTTCATACACATACATTATATATACTACCTTATTAAAATTGACGTTTTGAACTCAATGGAATTGTCGAAATACAGATTTGAGGTCTCTTTGATCTGAAACCCAATTAATCGCAACAAATTTAACTTAACACACAAAAAATATCAAACTGATCTCAGATCCTCTAAAAAATCAATCAAAATCTCACCTACGCCTAAAATCATCCCCAGAAATCAATGAAATTGCCAAAAATCCACTTTGAGCATTTGAACTTCGAAAGTTGACTAAAGCCAATTCAAAAGCTAAAATTCCATAAACTTTCAACTTAATACTTCAAATCCATGAATCAACTCCGAATTTGAAATCGACATCTCCCCTAGATCAATCATTTGGAGCGGATGGAATTGATGGAATTCTATTTCAAAACTCGTAGCATTGGTTGATAAGAAAAATCACTTTTTGAATAACTTAAAACTTTTAAAACTCAAAAACTTCTGAATTTTATAATTTTTCAATAAAACTCCAAAATCAATCTCACAAATAAATCAATCATGACTCGAAAAAACTTTTGAGACGGTTAAAATAATTATTCTTTTACAGCATCTAAAATGGACCTTCAGGATCATTACAAATTTATCTTATTTAAAATCTTAAAATCATATAATTTAATCAATCAATTAAACAAACAATTAAATGCGGTTTTTGGGAAAAAAATTATTCTTAGTTTATGTAGGAGGGACAAGATGAGGAAAGAAAAATAACAAAAGACATCACAATTTTATCATATGAGAAGGTTATCGCATTCTGTTATATCCTCCCATAAGTTTGAAGAGATGGGGGGTGGGGGGGGAAGCATTTAACTTGAACTGCTTATTAATTGTGAAATAATCATATATGAAATTGATGCATTTATTATATCATGTAGGAAAATTATAGAGTAATGTATTATAATTTGATATATACGTGCAACACACATGTGAATAAAGTAATGATTAAACAATTTTTATTATATTTTGTGTACAACACACATGTGGAGAAATTAATGATAAAAAAATATTCTATAAAATCATTCCATTTATGATCTTAAAATCACAAAAAACTAATCAATTAGTCAAACTAACAATTGAATGCAATATTTGAAAAAAAATATTATTAGTTTATGTAGAATGGAAAAAACTACGAGGAATAAAAAAAAGAACAAAAAGCATCATCATTTTGTCATGTGAAAAAAGTTTGTCACATGATGATTGAATTTATCACATTTTATTATATCCTCACAAGTGTTTGAAGATAAAAAAAATCATTTAACTTGAACTAGGTATCAAATGTAAAATAATTATAATTAAAGTGAGAGACATGTACATTAATTATATATTTAACACCTACTTGAAAAAGAAAACCACTTAGTCTAAACAAACACAAAACAAACATAAAAAAATAACCTAGAAAGTTGAACACATAAAATAGAAAACTTAAAGTAGTTATTTCAATTTAGTAATATGGCTATAATGTAATGTACTACTATATGTTTTCTTGATAATATGTTGGACATTTATATAAAATCTAACTTGAATCTATTTTTTTTATACGTATGCATTAGTATTACTAGTAATAAAAATATAACTATTTAATAATTAAAAGAAGAAAATAAAATTGACATCCTTTTGTAATTATTTTTCTTTTTATTGTGAAAAATATGTCGTTTGATTTTAAAAAATTCAATCAAGATCATGTGAGAACTTTTGTTGCGTTTGTTATATCTTCATACGTGTATGAAGAGGAAGTACAAAAAATACATTTAACTTGAATTGCTTATTAAATGCGAAAAATTTGTATTTAAAATAGGCACATTTCATTATATTATGTGAAAAATTATAAAGTAAATTATTATATGATTCGACATGCTCATGCAATACTCATATGAAGAAATTAATAATAAAAAATCTATATGAATTATCCCATTTGAAATCTTAAAATAATAAAATCTAATCAATCAAAATGAGGAAAGAAAAAGAACAAAAGATGTCATGATTTTATTATGTGAGAAGATTGTCACGTTCTATTATATCTTCATATATGTTTGAAGAGGAAAGGTTAAAAAAAAAAGGTATTTAACTTGAACTGCTTATTAAGTGCAAAATAATCATATATAAACTTGGTGCATTTTATTATATCTTGTGAAGAAATTATAAAGTAATGTACAGTTTGATTCGACATACATATATAGCGCACATATGAAGTTTAATAATTAAAAAAATTTATAAATTGTTCCATTTGAAATCTTAAAAACTAATCAATCAATTAAACTAACAATTGAATGCAAATTTTGAAAATTATTTAGTGATAACTTGAGTAAGAAGAGGGAAAACCACGAGAAACAAAAAGTTCGAACAAAAAAATCATGATTTTGTCAATTGAGAAAGTTTGTGCATTTCATAAAATTCTCACGCATGTTTGAAGAGGAAGGACAAAAAAGATATTTAACTTGAACTATTTATTAAGTGTGAAATGATGATATCTGAATAAGACACATTTTGTTTTAACTTATTAAGAAATTATAAGATAATGTACTATATGGCTCGACATGAACATATAACACACGTGTGGAGAAAATAATGATAAAAAAAGTTTTTTTTATAAATCATTCCATTTGAAACCTTAAAATTATAAAAACTAATCAATCAATTAAACTAACAATTGAATGCAACTTTTGGGGAAAAAATTGTTAGTTTAAGTAGGAGGAAAAAATTACAAGAGGTTAAAAAAAAAGCATAAAACGTCCTGATTTTGTCGTGAGTAGGTTTGTTGCGTTATATTATATCTCCATACGTGTATGAAGACGAAGGACAAAGAAGACATTTAACTTGAATTGCTTATTAAGTGTGAAATGGTGATATCTGAATTTGACGCATTTTATTACATCCTCACATGTGTTTGTAGGACAAAAAAGTCATTTAACTTGAACTAGTTATCAAATGCGAAACATTCATTACTGAAGTGAGAGACGTACACGTTAAGTATAGTGTATCTATGTGGCACGTACTTAAACAAACAAACACTAAGTGTAACAAACATTTAAAATTAAC
Organism: Solanum aculeatissimum; assembly: GCA_038996855.1. Classification (NCBI taxonomy): domain Eukaryota; kingdom Viridiplantae; phylum Streptophyta; class Magnoliopsida; order Solanales; family Solanaceae; genus Solanum; species Solanum aculeatissimum. The sequence continues at coordinate 34,436 of JBCEWC010000069.1, read as the reverse complement.
CTAAAAAATTGAAGATCACATAAACTTAAAAACTTTAAAAGAATTACTTTAATTTAGTAAATATGACTATAATATAATGTACTATTATATTCACTACAGTTACAATTTGTTTTCTTGATAATAAGTTGGATATTTATATAAAATGCAACTTGAATCTTTTTTTTTTATATGTATGCATTAATATTCCTAATAAAAATATAACTGTTTAATAATTAAAAAATGAGAAGAAAATTGAATTTTTTTAGTAATTATTTTCCTTTTTATTGTGGAAAAAAAAAAGCCATTGATTCGGAAAGGACTTTTTACAGGCCGTTTCACCTGTTCCCAGTCCGTCCGGGTTACCCTGGCAGCCACACCCCTAGAAGAAAGACAGAAAATAGAATACATACAGAAAAAGGCTATTTGGTGCGAGAAAACCACAAAATCAGACTGAAAAAACACACAGAGTGACGAGTGTGAGATATAGAGAGAGAAAACTACTTTAGAAAAAAGAACCCCTCTTTACTTTACTTTTTCTCTCTCTAAAAACCACCAAACCCCCCCTCCCCCCCTACCTACCTCACTGTTGATCAAAACCTTTTTCCATAGCTTCTTTCACACATACTTTCACAGACACACACTCTTCTTCTTCACTTCTGTTCATACATATTCTATATAAATATACGTATACTCGTAGATACATACATATACATCTATATATTTATTTAGCTTTGTGTACAGAGAAACAAGCAGGAAATGGAGAGGTATAGTGGGACCCAAGCAATGGAGGGTGCACCGGTGGATCCGGTGTCTGAATGGAACGTTCCCGGCGGAGAGACGGGGCTTGAAGGTGGGTTCTATCAACTTGTTTGCTGCATTTGAATTTCATGTGAATTTCACGCGAATTTCACTCTCAATTTCTGTAATGTGGGATTTTCTAACGATCCTTTTTTGTGTTGATTTTACTTAATGCAGAACCTATGTGGCAGTTATCAGTCGGTACTGGGACAGAACCCTACCCTGAACGGCCGAACGAGCCCGATTGTATTTATTACTTGCGTACGGGCTTCTGTGGTTATGGTACAAGGTGTCGGTTCAATCATCCACGGGACCGCACTTCGGTAAATGGGTTTTTTTACTTTTATTTAGGGTATGAAAGGTGGAATTTGTAGGGTTTATTTTTTTTGATCACTCATTTTTATGTGCCCAATTTCGGGTTGATCTTATGATTTGATGGGTTTTCTCTTGTCGGTTTCATCCTGGATGTGTAAAGTTTGATCCTTTTTATATTTCTTGGACATTTTTTAATCTTCTTTTTAAAATATTGATAAGCATTGCCCTGAGTTATACTGAAGTTTGAAAGATCTTTCCTTTGTTCAGCTTTGGTGTTGTTGGGTTTTAGTTTAATCTGTGGCCAAGGCTCGGAATTTTAACATGCTTTGGTTGTGATGATTTGTGAACGGAACGGCAGGTTTTAGGAGCAATGAGAGCTACTGGAGGAGAATACCCAGAAAGAGTGGGTCAACCTGTTTGCCAGGTAGGTTTTCCTTACATGCTATGCTATGAGTTTTAGAATGTTGGGTTTTTTATAGAATGATCAAATTTGGAAGAGTGTGTGGTTTCTGGACTTGGCTCTGGTTTGTTTAATCGATTCGTCTGCTTGCTGTTGATTCTGTACTGCTTAAGCTCCCATCTTGTTAGTGCAATTAATTCGTCTTCTTGCTGTTTATTATATACTACTGCGAGCTCCCATCTGGTTAGCACAATAAATTCGTCTGCTTGCTGTTGATTCTGTACAGTTTGAACTCCCATTTTACTGATTGTAAATTCATCCTTTTCCTTCTTTTGGATCTCTGATGTGCTAAGTGGAAGCTTATGTGCTCTTCAATCTGGTGTAGTATTTATCATCTTCCTAAACTTGTCATGTTATCTTTCAGATGCATACTGGAAAGATACAATTTGCTTGATTTGTCTGTGATAATATTCGTCATCTTGCTGTCTGATAAGTGATAAATGCATGAACTTCTTTTCTTGTTAGACATGAATTCGTCCTTTTGTTCCTTGATCTGGAAATTTTCCATTACCATGTTTGTGAATACAACTCTAAATTAAAAAGTTTCCATATCAGATAAATGTTTTCAATGCAAGGCCGGGAGTTGTGAACTATCCTCAATTGTCCATGTAAATTTCAATTTTGGCCTGACAGTTTCATCCCTTATATTGACATTTTATTGATAACATCTTTTGTTCATGTTCTGCAAGTGTTTTTTTTTTTTTTGGTGTGTGTGTTGAGTAATTGGGTTTAGTTTGAGTAACTGAGTTTAATTCACTACTTATCATTGGAGTGTTAGTGATTCTTCTATTGGCAAATGTGTTTCCACTATCTACCAGCTCCCCAATGGTTTAGTCTGAGTGAAGGTTTTCTATCCTTGACATGAAAATTCTCTTTATTTGGAACTTTTATTAGGTAATCCTCTTCCTTTGATTCTATCATTCGTCAAATACACTTCCATTTTGCGTTTCTTATATATTGTATCTCTTGATTACGTTTAATGTTCTGGCCTTTGCTTGTTTGTTTTAAAAAGAAGCTCATTTGTTTTCCATCCACTTTGGTACTCATGTGGTCTATCATGAATGTGTTGTATCCTTAATGTACTAATCATTATTATCTTTTCAGTTTCATGCTGAAGATGTTTCTTTTTGAATATTTTATCTGATAATTTATCAATTATATCTTACAAAAGGCTCCCACCTGTATGTTGATTAGATTCCTTTGCAATTGAACATCAAATGTATTGTATTTTTTCCCAATTTTGTGTCGTCGGCTGCATTTTTTCAAATGTTCATCTTTCTTACTTTTTTGTAAATCATCAAAAGAAAAAATCGAACAATATATCTGCTTGCCTCTATCTTTATAAGATTTCTTTTGTACTTAATATGTTTTTAAAATGATAAACCACAGTTAAATGCTTGCTTAAAAATATGATATACCTATTGAATGTTGAATGTGGAAACAGTTGCTCAGCTAAATGTGACTAGTTTTGTGTCCTGTTTTTCTGTCAACTTCTTTTTTGGATATGTTAATATAAAAACCTGCACTTTTCATTGCAATAATGCTAGTTGTTTCTGATTCTTAATTGCAGTACTATATGAGGACAGGAATGTGTAAGTTTGGTGCTTCGTGCAAATATCATCATCCAAGACAGGGAGGTGGATCTCCAGCACCGGTGACAGTTAATGTTCATGGATACCCGCTGCGTCCGGTCTGCCTTCTTTTTGTTTTCAATCAGTCTTCATCTGCTTATTTTGTTTGGCTCTGTTCCTTGTGTTTACTTTTCTTTCTTTTTGGTTTTACACTTTGAAAAAGTTTCAGTATGATTATTTCCTTTTGAGTTGGCTTATAGAGTTCCTGTCACAGGGGGAAAAGGAATGTTCGTATTATGTGAAAACAGGGCAGTGTAAATTTGGCGTCACTTGTAAATTCAATCATCCACAGCCTGTTGGAGCACAAGTGCCAGCACCAGCAGCTGGACCTGGACCTATGACTGCGCCAGCAGCTGTTCCTGTACCCCACATTTATCCAGCGGCTCAGGCTCCTTCTGTTCAATCAGCTCAACAATATGGGGTAGTTTCTGGCAACTGGCCAGTTGCAAGGCCTACTCTAATTCCTGGTTCATATATCCCTGGGACTTATGGTTCTATGCTTGTTCCCCCAGGGATGGTTCCTCTACCAGGTTGGACTCCTTATCCGGTAGGTACAGCATATATGCTTATTTCATCTGTTGATGTATACAATTTTTCTGGGTGCACTGAGTATCTGCTAAGTGTTAATTATGCGGTATAGGCCCCTGTTAATCCGGTTCCTTCCCCAAGTACTCAACTGGCTGCTGCAGCAGGTCCTATGTATGGGCTTTCTCAACTATCTCCTTCAGCCCCTGCTTACACTGGACCATATTTATCTGTTCCTTCTCCCGCCGGTCCTTCAAGCAGCAGTCAGAAGGAGCATGCATTTCCAGAAAGGCCTGGACTTCAAGAATGTCAGTATTACATGAAGTATGGGGACTGTAAATATGGATCTTCTTGTAGATACCATCATCCACCTGAATGGAGTGGACCTAAAACAAGTTTTATCCTCAGTGCTATGGGCCTTCCTCTTCGTCCGGTGAGAATCTTTGTATGCAATCTTTAGATTGAAATTCTACATGGGGGTAAGCACATCTATGTTTCTAAAATTTTTGCTCAACCATTCTCCATGTTAAATTTGACCTTCCTTCCTATAACCTTTGAGTCTGGTTACATTACTATTTGATAGACAGACTCCGATAAATGCATGAAATAGGAAACAAGATATTATGTGGCCTAGGATATTTAGGATGAAGCAGTGTACTAATTATTATGGTAAATTGCATGAAGTGAAGAGTATGTGAATTTTATTGCGTTGGACAACTTTTACTAGGAGATGTCTGCATTTGTTGACATTGTTGCAATATGAGTGGGCAGGGCTTCTTTTTGGAAGAACAATTACTTAAATTGGGTAATAGCTATTTGACTTTGTGATGGAATATGTTTAATTTGCTTTTTGTTTCAAAAGAGATGATTGCCATGGTTAAATATGGTGTCATTAGTTTGTCATCTGCAGTGCAGTATTAAAAAAATGATTAATTTTCTTGTCCTCGTATTTGAGGAAAATACTTTTCAAGCAACAAGGGAAGTGCTTATGAGGAAGGTTCTTGGATTTCTACCTTGCAAAAGGTTTGGGTAGGATGCTTGCGTTCTTTGAAAAGGGGACAAATTTTGAATATCAGATTCATTGACATATCCTCTTTAGAGAAACTAAAGATAGTAAATCGAAGAGTATTGAAGGATACATGGGCTGAAGAGACTAGATACTTGTTGAAAGTACATGTTAGTTCTGATGATGAAATGCTAGTCTTAATAGCTCATGCTCACAGTTATTGCTAGCCAGTTTTTGGGTCTATCGGCAAACAATTGATGTTTAGAAGAAAACCATCATACTACTTTCAAACTGATGGCACCTTAGTGAATCAGCAGTTAGTCATACTATCTTGTTGTGCCTGTTTATCCAGATCTGTGTGGTTGTTGCAGCAGTCTGACCTTTCATGCTATCAACTAGGTCACATAGAATTTGGCGAACATCCTTTCTGATAATTTTGCCCATGGCTCTTTATGTTTCAATTAAGGAATGCTGCGACTGCTACAAATCATATCTGATATTGGATTAGAATGTCCAAGTAGAAATTAACAATTTACAGATTTTTGAATTATTTGTTTCGACAATGTTTTTTCTGTTAGAAATTCGTGCATCTGGTTTGTATGTCTAAAAACTAGGATGTTCAGGGAGAGCTTTTAATAAATTCATAATCTAATATTTGTAATGCTTTGATCCAGTTAAGTGGTGTTCCTAAATACTGAAGGGGTTATAACTTCAATTTTATTACAATGGAATGATCTGTTAGATACTGTACATGCTCCCTAGGCATTTCTCTGCTATTTTCTCCATATCAACTTGTGACATGTAAATGGGTGACATCATATAAAGTTTCAGGGGCTCCGTAAGCAATTAGAAAGTTCAAATTGTTACAAGTAGTATAAAATATCATGCTTTTGTTCCCGATGCTTGAAGATGGTGAAATCTTACCTACTCTTCCGGGAACTTCCGAACTTTTGTTAACTTGTCAAACAAAAAGAATTAATTTCAAATTGTTGATATACAAGTAGTATAAAATATCATGCTTTTATGCCATAAAAAATATCATGCTTTTGTTCCCGATGCTTGCAGATGGTGAAGTCTTGCCTACCCTTTGGGGAACTGCCGAACTTCTGCTAACTTGTCAAACAAAAAAAATTTCTGAACTTTAGTGCTTCTTATTTAAGAGTTAAAATAGCTTTTCCATGAGGCACGTTTACTTGGATTTTTAACTATCTTCGGAATTGTTGCTCATCACTGACCAAAAAAAGAAACATAGATTCTGGTAGAGTGCAACATGTGATGTGTGGGAAGTTACGAGTTCAAACTCTGTCGCAGATGAAAAGCATGGTACCATCCACTAAGTTTCAAACCATCCGTCAGGTGGCCTTTGGAGATTTATATGTATAGCTCCCAATATTTTGTAATATTATACCATCATCGTTATGCTTAAAAAATCAAATATGAAACTTCATACACCTTTAAGTTCAGACAAAGAAAGTAAGAACCTGATACGAAACCTCCCCCTTTGCACCATGTAGTCTAGTGCAATGCATTCCATAATATCTTTGCTATTTATGCCTTCAAGTCTTGCATGATTCGTTGATATAACAGTCTGGTTTTAGTTGTGGGAAGCAGTAAAATTGACATTTTGGCAAGATTCTTGGTACTCAACAAGTGATTCCGTAATTATGTATATTCTTGGTATAAGATGCATCCCAGCCTTCATATACAAAGCCATCAGCTTTTAGTCGTCAATTCAATTAAGTACAAGTGGCATACTGTTGTGATTAAGTTTCAGTGCTGTTTTATGTACAAACTGTTACCTTAAAAAAATAATAAGTTTCTTCGCTAACTGAATGTGCTAGAAACAAACTTGTATTTTCCTTTACCTCTCCTCTTAATCACCGCCATTTCTTGCTGAAGTCTCTTAGTACTTGAAACATGGGAGTTCTATAGTTTGAGTTCATACACTACTTCTTTGGAAGATTCATTTTGTTTGTGTTCCTCTGAATGGCTTTTTCAGGGTGCACCAATTTGCTCTCACTTTGCACAAAATGGAGTCTGCAAGTTTGGGCCTTCTTGCAAGTTTGACCATCCAATGGGAATGAGTTATAGTTCATCTTCTTCTTCTCTTGCTGATATGGCTGTTGCTCCTTACCCTGTGGGATCTACTGTTGGTACTTTGGCTCCATCGTTCTCATCCTCAGACCTGCGTCCTGAACTCATATCTGGATCTGGCAGGGATGGCTTCTCTACCCAAGTATCTTCCGTGAGCACTTCAAGCGGTTCAGTTGGATCAATGTTTTCAAAGGGTGGTCCTGATTCTCATTCTGGTGTTCAGCAATCTGTACAGAGTTCTAATCCTTCCAGTGGCAGCAGCAGTGCAGGCCATGGAAGTGAGGCTCGCACATCAAATTGAGAGGAAGATTGAGTGATCACATTTTTTCTGTTGCTCAATGATCGCATGACGAGCACTTTATTTTTGGTGATAGTCCCTTTAGGAGGATTTTATCCAAATTAGTCATCTTGCTTCTTTCAATATTCAGATCTAGCGCACACTCTAGTTCTGTCCATCTGTTGTTCATAAGCCACCTCTTTTCCTCATTTCAAATAAGTGATAATCCATCCTTGAAAGGTCCAACCCTCAGTAGAGGTTTGTAGCTAGTTTCTGAATAACAAGAAACAGACACCATCTTCCATCTTAGAAATCTGCAACCATGCCCCAATTTTTGGACCTTGTCGTGGTTATTTATGTTGTAGTCTTTTTAAAGGGAGCGAAAACATCCCTCCTACACTGTTGTCCTTTGAAATTTGGCTGTCTTCACCTATCCTCTTTAGTTCTCTCTTCAAATCGGAATGAATACCAAGGTCTTCTTTTCCCCGGTTTCTGCTTGGGGCTTTATTGTGAAGGAACGGTTGAACTTACAGATTCTGAACCAGACAATGTTTTATTGTCTCTTATGGGATATTTGATCCATACTTATGTTGTAATATGGGGAATTGCTCGAATTTATCATCAAATACAGTTAAAAATACCAAGTAACAACTTTGACTTTGTAAGAAATTGCTTCTTTTTTCTCTCCATATCATCATTGATTCTTTATTTGTTGCTGTTATTAGGTTATGGTTTCCCTTTTTAGCTTCTGTAAATGGTCTTACTCTATCTAGAGCAAAAATCTACCAAATCTTCTAACTCATGTCATTGTTGGTGTGTTTAGACTTTAGAGCATGGTAGCTGATGAACTTACATTTTTTTAATGTGGCAGTGACTCCTAATTAAGCATGCTTACTTTGGAATACATTAGTGAAACTATTTAAAAGCATCTCCCTTATCTATTTGAGCCATTTTTGTCACATCAAATGTCTTATTTTGGCAATATAATCTTATTTCTTTTCACTTAAAATGTCTTACTTTGGAAATCTGAAATTGTCATCTAAAAACTGAAGTTATACTTCACTTTTGTTGTCTTAAACTTGCCAAGTAGGATATTGAAAGTGGACAACTTTATTAAACATGAAAAAGACACTTTTTTAATGCAGACTAAAAGAAAACAAAAGAGACTTAAATTGAGAAGAGAGAGTAGCACCTAATGTGTTTTGAGGAAACAAAGCTTACAACCACCTATAAAAAAACAAAAAACATCTTGCAAACTGATGAAACCATGAAATATGTTCATACTTAAAAATTACTATTCTCCCACTGAATTTCCCACCAAAAAATATTATTTTGTATAGATATTTTTATTGAGTCGGTAAGAAAAGAAAAAATAATTGTGTTTTCATATGGAAAACTCGAGACATTCACTCTTTCAGTTAAAGTCTGTTTTCCGTCATGCCTTTTTTCGATAAGCTCGTCGATAGGAAATGAGTAAAAGAATTATATTGGATACAAATTTCTCATTGATTTGCAAAAGTAAAAACTTTGTTTTTTCTAGTAGTGAATGTTATTCATTTAATTAAGACTTAACAATATTTTTGGATAGTAATCAAGTACGAACCATAGGACTCCATTATATTCTCTCTCATCCCACATTTTCTACGGAAGTGTGTTATTGTCTCCTTGTATAATTTTGGACGATTTACCCAAACAGATCTTTGGGATTGAAGTAAACGTAAGTTGTATTTTTTCTCTCAATGTTGCTTTTAGTTTGAGTTTCCCTGTTATACTAGAAGAAGTCACTGTTGCTTAGACAAGACGAGTAAATTGCTGTACATATCTAATTGGAGATTGCATACAAATCCACAACTTCGTCGTACTGATGTCATTTTGCTTAGTACGACTTACTAGACCACTATGATTTTAGGACCGTTTGGTCATAGGTTTTGGAAGCATTTTTTAGAAATGTTTTTGCCAAAATCTATTTGGCCGTAGAATCTGCCTAATTTCTGAGAAATTTCGGAACCAAATCTATTAAAAACTTATTTTTGGGGGTTAGAATATAGCTATTATTTGCTTTTTAAATTTTACTCCCTCCATTTCATTTTTAATTAGTCCATTAAAAAATGTCCCTTTACTTCTTTGGTAATTATTTAATTTTAACTTTTCACATGACAAGATTAAAAGGCATTTTAGTGCATTTAACATATCGATAATTTTGACCACAACATTTCAAAGTTTTGATCTTTACTTAAACTATATGCCAAGTCAAAAATACTCTTTACAAAGTGAAACGGAGGGAGTAAAACTTGTCCAAAACTTTTATATTCTATGAAAAAAGAATCATCTATAATGACCGCAACTAATTCCTATCTACCCTTTTCAGTCATTTGATCTAAAAATATATGCTCATTACGAAGAAATTGTTTGTAGAATTTTGGAAGAATAATATAAAAGAATAGCTAATTATTAATACCTTATTATTATTTATTTTTTGTTCTCTAATGGATCTTCATAACTAATTGTAACAGCTAATAATTGTGTTATAGTTAGTAATTTTTACCAAAATATAATTATATGATTTTAGGATAATGTATTAGCTAGTTTATTGTAAAAATAATAATTGTGTACCAACTCATGGGTAGTTTTGATAGTTTTAAAACTTATGGATGTAAGTATTGTTTCCTATTTTTCATAAAACAAAGTGAATGACATTTCCAAAAGTTATGACGAAACTCATTTTTAAACTTCAATACATACTTTAGCCAAATATGATTTTTTCGAAAAACAAAATATTCGAAAATATATGACCAAAAACGCTAGTTTGATTTAAATCAATCAATTTTCAGCATGATATAGTATTACGCATGCATAGTTTTAGAATATTGTAAAGAACTGGTCAAGTGTAGTAAAATAATTATTGTGAAAATAATAAGCTTAGCTTGCTAATAATGAGCATACATGATGTTTGTTTCTTGGAATCAATGTTGTTTCAAGTTATTGGAAATAATGAAATAATTTTTTGAGGTTTTTAATCCTTTTTTGAGAAAATTGAAAACATAGTCGACATATATATACTTAAGAAAATGATCCATACATAAATATCATAGTACTATTGTTACATTACAACTTATATATCCGTTGCTTGGAAGAAGCTAGTCTTGAACTGAAAAAAATCAAAATACTTCAAGACACCCTATTGACTAAGATTAACACACCGAAAAAACTAGTAAAAAAGAGGAGGAATTAAGTAGGTTGGCAAAAAAGGACATAGATGGGATTACACTGGAATTTAAATATATCAAAAGAGAGTAGTGTATCCAAATTCAACCTCCCCAAAAGCAGCCGCAGCAGTAGTTTCATGAGTAGGCATCATCATCATCTGATCATTAATATTGTTATGATCAAAATTAGCTGCATTATTAATCTCCATGCTCGGATAATAACACTCATCCATAATTTGGTTCATGTTGTTGTTCATCATTGTCATGGCTGATAACTCACAAGAACTCTCCCATGTCGACATTGTTGATGAGTACATGCATTTTTCTTCATTCAATAATCCACTAGGACCATAGAAAGTCGTCATGTTTTGATGATCATCGTGGTTTTCTTGACAATTTTTGATCATTTTACTCTGTGGAGTTGAAGAAGGTGGTGGTTTCAAGCAGCTATCGGGAACAATGCAGTCTAATAAGTAGCCTGAATTTGTACTATTGTTATTATTGTCACTTAAAAAGATGAAGCTGCTGTTCTCATTAGGTGATGAGCCATACGAGGATGACTCATCAGAAGTGGTGGTGGTGACAGTAGTCTTGTTTTTGACAACGTTGTTGTTGTTGATGTTACTTAGGGTAGTAGTATTGAAGTTGAAGTGTGCATTAGGCTGTAACATGTTTTGGACATGTTCAAAAGGAGAAATAAGAGAAGGGAAATTAGTATTAGCGGTATCAGATGTGTAGATAAAATTAGTTCTTGCTTGAGTGCCTTTCATAGAAAGTGCAGCTCTATCGTAAGCCAAAGCAGCTTCTTGAGCTGTATCAAATGTCCCAAGCCAATGCCTTTCTTTTGTGGAGGGGTCACGGATTTCAGCTGCATAACGACCCCACGGCCTTCGTCTCACCCCAAGGAATCTCCCAGGCTCGGTCTGCTTACGGCGCCCTCGCCTCTCGCCCGCCTGGCATATGGCTGTGTTGCGTTGTAGCCAAGAATATCCCGTTGGTGTTCGGATGGGTTCGAACATGCCAAATGGTAATGGATTGTCGGATGAAATTGGTCTGGAGGAAGAAGAAGACGAAGACATTTTTTTTTTGTGGAACAATGAAACAAGTGATGAAGTTGGGAATGAATGGATTGTGGTGTGAGGTTTATAGCTCTTTTTAAAGGGTCTTGGCCATGATTACGGGGAAAGGGAAAAGGACAACATGTGCACGTAATTTACTGTTTTAAAGATTTTGATTTTTTTCCCCCTTTCTAACAACTTTTAGATTTCTTTCTTGCAACTAGTATCATGTACACTGTGTTAAGTACTTGTAGTTGATCAATCCCTGTGTATCCCCACACCACCTTCACCCCATCAATAACAATTTAGTATTCTTATTCTTAAATCATATATACTTATCCGACGTGTTTTATATTTAATTTAGTTTTGGTTGTGTTTCACGAATCAAGATAAAAAAAAAAATCCACACTACTATTAAAAATTTAAAATATTCTTAAATAAACGATAAAAATTACATTAAAAGAAAAATTAATCGGAAATGAAAGAAAGGAAGTAATCGAATTTGTAAATCAAAATACTAACATTGAATGTGTGTTAAGATTTTACCTCCTTGATCCTCTCATCCTCATAAATGAAAAAGATAAAAAAGTATATATGTGCTTTTCTTTTGGGTCTCTATATTCTTTTAATTTAATATTATGGTATTCACATGAACTTGAGCTAATTTTAATTAATAATACTCTATTATATTGGGTTCTTTTTACTTTTCATGCTCTCAAATAATTTAGCAAGGGATCACCAAAGCTAATTTGGACAGATTAAAAAGAAATTAATTAGCACTTTTTTTAGTTCTATAAATTCTATGTATCTCGATAGAAAGAAATTAATTAACATATTTTTCATGCACTTGTTTATTTAGAAATATCCTTTCAAATTCAATATATCTCGATTACTGAATTGCTTTGATAATTGTAGTATATAGACTATAGAAGCCACGGAAGAATGTTGGAACCTATTACTAGCATATACTGCATTTCTTTTTTTGTCCTAAAAAGAAAAATATTTACCTAAAACATTATAGTATCTAATCTTTCAATATATAATTTCCTTGAACATACAAGTATATATGAAGTGACAGCTTTTACTGCCCAGAAAATAACAATTTAGCCTAAATGAAACTTTTAAAATACAGATGTATACGTGTTCATCATGTCACGCTAATTAAAGAAAATAATAAATTGAAAATCGGGATTATCTCTTTATCGTATTTTAGTTGACTCGAGATTATTTTAAAAATTATTTTTTATATTTAATATATCTTCTGCTAATTTTTACTTATCCAAATTTCATACATTTTAATTTTTACTTATCACTTTTAACATTACTTATTTTCAAGTCCTAAAACTGTACATAAATTAATATAGATATTGTGATAAAATATTTATATTAATTATTATTTTTTAAAAGTGGTGCAAAGTCCAAAGTAAAAGAAGTATAAAAAAATGATAATTATTTTTTCCTCGTGTTTTACACTTAGTTATTCTTCAAATCTTTTTAAAAATTCAATATTAAATATTAATTAATATAAATGTTATGACAAAATAACGACATCAATTATTCTTTCTTAAGTAACATGGAAAAACTCAAAATGAACAAACAAAATAGACAGAAAAAGTATCTAATAAGTGAATTCGTTATATAAATATTTATTATATCATGGATACGTAAAATTTAAATTCATAAAGTTATTACCTATATTAAAAATTGAAGATTCCGTTATGATTAATCAATTTTGGCTTACTCCAAAAAGAAGGGTTCAAATTTTGTCCACATAGTCGTAGATAATCTCAAACGTTTGAATTTTGGAAGTAAAAGTAGTTGTATTTATTCACTTTGGATTATACTATAAAGCACCGCGTTATGTGCAACAAAAATATCAAAAATAAAATTCTTCTACACACTTGTCTTCTCATATTACTATACATTTTCAAAGGGGCAGTTACAAGATATTCTTCTCCTCCATATATATATATATATATTAATAGAAGGCTAACAGTTTAGGATCGTCGTATCTGCTTCAACTACTTAAAGCATACAATTATTTTAGCAGCTTGGTGATTCAGGTCTAATATCTTAAGTTCAATGTTTCGAGATCGAACCTCAATAACATCAAATTTTTTAATCAGTTGCTTCAAACAGATAGGTGACTATAACGTGTCTGTCTAATTTTATGATGACTATTAAAGTGTCTACTTAGACAGCTACATATTAAATTAACGTGTCTTCTTTGTCTACTTAATTTTAAACGCGTCTATAAAAGTGTCTACTTAATGGCTATTAAAATGCCTGCGTAATTTTTCTATGTCATTTCTGTTAATTATTATTTAATTGTTTCTTCAACTACCTCAACGATGAAATTACAGTAACATGTCTGTTTAATTTTACGATGACTATTAAAATGTCTATTTAATTTTACTATGTCATTTCTATTAATTATTATTTAATATTTTTCCATCTATCTCAACTGTGAAATTACATATTACCCATCATAATTATTTTCCTGTGCCTGATTATAGCATTTTACGGTGACTATTAACGTGTCTACTTAATTTTATGATGTCATTTTCCATTAATTATTGTTTAATTATTTCTTCGTCTACTTCAACTATGAAATTACAATATTAACCATAATAAATTATTTTCCCGTATAAGAATAATGTATATTATTTAAAAACTACTTCAAAATATTATACATTCAAATAATTTAAAAAATTAAAAATATATTAAAATTATTAATTCTCTAAATTTTCTCTACATTGTAAATACAGTGCACGGTCCTGACCACTAGTGTATTCATATTTGTCTTGATGTATTCTTTAAAAGGTGATAAATTTGTTATATCATTCTTAATTATTGAGTCCTCCATATATTATAAAATTAATAATAAAATAAATATGAACTAATAAATTATCTCTTTGATAAATAAAAATTAATAAGTTATTTTAAATATATTAAACAAGTAAAAAATATAAACAAAAGAAGTATTACCAATGAACCTCCGATTAATTAAGGGATTTATCCGCTCTATTTTTACCTGTCCACTATACTATTTTGGGATGTCCAATAATATTTATCTACTTTATAAAATCAATAAATAATTTATTATTTTATATCTATTTTGTCCTTGCTATTAAATATTATTCTCTCCGTCCTATTTTAGTTGTCAGGTATATTAAAAATAGTTGTCCCAAAAATAATTATCAATTTAGATAATTAAAGAAGAATTAATAATCTTTTTTCAATTTTTCACTTAGCATTAATCTATACTATATTAAAAGTGTGAAGGTCCTTAGAAATGTTGTTTGAACTTTTTGTTCTTCATTAAAAAACTTCTCTTTAGACAAAATCGTCTTTTCCTTCAATTATTATATTATTATTTTGAATAATATTAAATATTGGTTATAATAAATATAGTAAAAATGAGAAGATTTTTCTTATTATAGTTAAATTTTGACTAATCTTTTTTCAACTAAAATAGACTTGACAAAAAAAAAGTTTAAAAAAGGCAAAAAAAGTTCTTTAAAAGTCCCCCAAAAAATAGGCAAAATAATAATTAAAAAAATCAAAAATACATTAAAAAAATATATAGCCAAAAAAAGTCCCTGCAAAAGTTTTCTACAAAAAAGTTTCAAAATATTGGGGAATTGTTTTTTAAAAAAATCTTTAAAATTAGGCAAAATAATAGTTTAAAAAAATCAAAAAACGTCCTGAAAAAATATAGCCAAAAGAAGTCCCAAAAATATCAAAAGTTTTCTATAGAAAAGCTTTAAAAAAGAGGGAAAAGTTTTCTACTAACATTTGATTCCTAAGTTTATGGGGCATCAATTAACTATACCTTTTATAAAATAAATTTTAAATATTTAATTATTTTTAGAAGGAAAAAAAAGATTTTAAAAAGTCCCACAAAAATAAGGCAAAATAATAGTCAAAAAACGTCCAAAAAAATTGTGCTAATTAAAGCATACGATTTTTATTATTCTTTAAATAAATTATTTCCTTATTATTTTTGTAATTTATTCAGATTTAGTCTCCTGTCTATATATAGTTGTTTATATTTATTTTGTTTTAATTAGACAATAATGATAGAAGAACGTGAATTTTCAATCTCAAAACTTCTTTTGCCTACAAGAACGAAAATTCTACTTTATCTTGAAGTTCTAATCTCTTAAACCATAAAAAATTATAAAATATATATGGTAAAAAAAAATGATAAAAGGAACTGTATTTGGAAAATTAATAAGAATAATTAATTGTCTTGCTTATGTGTTTCTTTCTTCTTTTCTTTTTGGTTATTTGTATTTGTAATATCACATTTAAAAATAGATTTGATAGAATGATTACTCTTTTTCTTCTTATTCAAAGATGAAACATGTAGTATTAAATTAATGGTAGTATAAATTATAATATACTTATTTGTATGGATTACACGCACAAAGCGCGTACCCAGAAACTAGTTATTCTAAAATTAAGAGACACATATATAGATAAAATTTAATTATTTATAAAAAATATGTTAGTCAAATAATATTTTTAATGAATTTCTTTCTTAAAGGTAGTACCAAATCTTATTATCACAACTAAATTAAAATGGTGTTTGTGTGGTGGGGGTGAAGTGAGGGAAATAATAGAAGTGATTTAATAAAATTATATTATTATTTATTAATTTTTAATTTTTTAATTTTTATATCAAGTTAATAATGAATAATTATAGTTGGACTGAGGGAGTAATTAAAATCATAAGATATACCAACGATAGAAAGATAAGTATGCCATGCATGTTACACACCCAAAGGGGAATTTCGAGAAAAAAAGCACACAAGTCAAAGCTCTATCTTTACTATATTTTTGTCATTTCTATAGGCTTCACGCACTAACTTAACCATCATTGCTTCGACAGGATTAGAGTCTTTTTTTAAATTAAAATGGATACAATAAATTATTTCTATAATATTAATGCAATTTAACATGTTGTGATAAGTCATCATTAAGAAAAATTTATTATTAACATAAGTATTTACCTACAATTTCCTTCTAAATATTAATAATCTAACAATATTTAAGAAAATTATATTATTAGTGTACTAAAGTTAAACACTTCTCATTTTTTCTTTCCCTTTGCATGCCCTTGATGAGTATATGGTTATAATTAAAAACAAAACAAAAAAAAACTTAAAATTTTAAAAATAGATAGAAAATAACAAGGTATTCATTTATTTGCTTAGTTTATCTATTTTTATGCAAGTATAATTTTTGTGGGGGATTACATTTCTAGGTGATAATAAAGAAACAGTCACATACTAATTAAAGTGAGGATAAAACTCTCTTTATAATCATCATTAAGTTGTACAAACTATATGAATTTTAAGTTATATACATTGTTAGTATAAGAAATTAATGTCATTTTTATATGTTATAGTAGATAATCTATTTTATATTTGAGATTACAATTTTTACAGTTCAATTAGGGGAAAGAATACACTAACAATTCTTCATGGTAAGTCTAAGATAATAATATGAAAATTACATTAATTAACAAGTTATATAATGGATTAAATTTCAGTAAATTATAACTTCATGGATAAAGATGTGGTCAAAGAATCACAAAACAAAAATTGAATTTTTTTTGTGTGTTCAAAAAGAGAGAAATTCTCTAAGCAATTTATGGATCTGTGTCTTGTCCAAAAGTGAGTTATAAAAGGCTATAGTCAAAAGGAGTGGAAAGCAACAAGTATCAAAACTAGTCATAATAAGCAAAAAGAAATTAATTAGTGGGGTACACTAATTAATTAGTCCATTACCTAAGCAGTTCTAACATGACACTTTTAACTTTACTTGACTCACATGCCTAAATGGCATTGGGAACAACATAAACCCCACCCCAACATAATCAAAATAATTTGGTCAACCCCTTTTTATGTCTTTTTGTTACTATGATTTCTTGCCACCACCCTTCTGCTCTCTCAACTCACTTTATTACATTAAATTATTCTATTATAAGTTAAGGAGTGGGACAAATGTGAGAATTGGGATATGCTAAAAAAACACAAAGACATTATATAATTGAGGTTTGATTAAAATACTAAATCATCTGTCATCTTTCTTGCATGACATGGACAAAATCTATGACCCTTGACTCATCCACTAAATATTTCTTTCCCCCCTTAAGTTAATTCATAACTTGAATGTACAGATGATTAATCACTCATTCATTTTTAAATAAAATTAGTGATGAATTTACTATTTAATTATAAAATTTGTTTGCGTGGTGCAAATTGAACACCAAAACACCAGAGAATTGCCCTTGTGAAACTACTCAAAGATTCGAGATCTTATTTCAGTACACATATAATACCACTACATTGCCTATTATTTTGTAGTACTAGGTGAGTATTTATTATACAAAGAAAAGACTATATACACACATGACATAGTTGCCCGTGTTATATAGTGTGTCCATAAATTTTTTGCTCCTAATAAGAGAAATTGCTTTAAGTTGAGTCAAAGTATTTTTTTGTCCCTTTACGCTTTAAATATTTTTTAGATAACTTTTCATGGTCAATTCTTTCTCTTTTTTTTTAATTTTTATTTTTCTCTTTCTTTATTTTCTTTTTCTTTATTATTTTTCTCTTCTCTTTTGTTTCTTTTTTCTTTTTCATTTTTCTTAACTACTATTTTTTTTTCTTTTTAAAATTTTTTTCTTTATTATTTTTTGTTTTTTTCTTTTTCTCTACTTCTATTTTTGGGGTTTTTTTTCATTCTCTCTCTCTCTATATATATATAAACTCTTTGTCACAACCTGATCTCTCAAGCCGTGATGACACCTACCCAACCTATCGGTAGGTGAACCTAACCCATAACACCGAACCTTCGGCAACAAACTATCCCACAGAAGACACCCATAAGGAGTAAAACCTGTCACAATAAGATGGAGAAACAAAATTGGAGAAATAACATAAGGAATCCATCCTAAGACCTGATATCAACTAGAAACAAAACTGGAGAAATAACATACGGAACCCATCCCAAGACCTGATATTAGTTAGTAATCGAGCATCCTATAAACAAAATAGGAGTACAAGACTTTTATAAAATACAACATCAGTATAGACTATCTTTAAATACAAATTAAAGACTAGTCTGAATGCTAACAAATGAAAATCGACAACTCCAAATATCAGAAGCTCACCCCATCTTCGAAATCCCCAGCCTGCTTTACACAAAAAAAGTTAGCAGTGGGGACTTGCACTACAATCTACAGGGGCAGAAGTGTCATATGAGTACCAAACAAATGGTACTCGATAGACATAGGTCGACTGAGTGATAAGTCGCAAAAATATGACTTTTATAACACTTAAAACATAGGAGTATTATAAGTTTTTAAGCACATTTGTTAGTTTGATATGCATTTTATGTTGATTTTGTAGGAAAACGAAGATTTCATTGGATTAACATACATTGGGCTGATTTGAAACTAAAATTGAATTGATCGTGAAAGGAATCATTTGTGGACGAGCTTGGATAGACAGGATGAGCAAGTGATATAATTGAAAGGCTGGTAACACTTTGACAAGGCCAAAGCAATGATAAAATGCACAAGTGTAAGGCTATCTCAGAAGAAATCAAAGCACCTTGTTGTGGAGTGAATTGGAGATGATACACTTGGAGTTATACGCTGACTCATGTGAAGGTGTGAAGATGAAGTGAGGCAACAACTAAGTTGTCCAGGAACGTGTAAGACAATATGGAACTAAAAAGAACAAGGAAACACACCACGAAGGGTTTACAATCCATGGTGTGCCTCAAGGGTTGTGAACTGCCTCGTCTAGGTGAAGGCATCTTTGTTTGTGGCCAAGGGCCTCACCATGAGACCTTTCACTCCTCGTGGTGCACTCCACGAATCATGAAGGTGCTCGTGAAAGGCACCAAAAACACTGGATAGTGTGCAAAACAAAGGTAAGACAATACGACACCTTTCACAAGTCATGGTGCCTTTTACAGCTCGTGAAGGTGTCTGTAGAAGATGATACTTAGTGGATAGATTTAAGATCAAGGAATACATCATGTGATGCATAATTTAGATGTGAACAATACCAACAAACGTGATCAGGTTCTCGAAAAGGATACAACTAGACAATTCTAGTCCATTTAGGATTAGTTTTCCTACACTTTTTAGGATTAGATTTTACTTAGTATATATATCTCTTTTGTTTATTTCTTTTACATGTTTTCCCTCCTGGTTTAGGGATGGAAAACACGACATTAACATCAATATTTTCACAGATTTTTCTTTTCAAATCATGCCTGGACAGATTGCAAAAGACGACTACATCTAGTCGCAAGTTTGATTACCGTTGGAAGATTGAATCTAGTTTTGGGTTTCCGTTTGTTCCTGTGATTCAAGAATTGATTTATCATTCCTTGTGAGTAATTTAAATATGAATTATATCATGATTTGTATTTCAATTCTTAAAAGTTCAATCAACTAAACCCACAACTAGAGTTATGGGAACCATGACGTTTTAACAAAGTAGGCAAAACTTGAGGTTTTATTGGGATTTGTATCGTATTGTGATTTTCTTCATCTAAAAGTCTTTCTTGATGAGTGCAGACATTCATAACTTGTTTGTATTCATTGCCTGCCTAGAAGGGAGGTAGTGATTATGAAAAGGAGATTACAACAGAAATTCGATGGTGACAACTTCGTCTAAGTTATTTGAGATCAGGAGGCGATAAATTTTTGAGATCTAAAGCGAGGGTTAGTAATGCACACATTCTGAGATTGGGAGGTGAATTAGTGGTTATCTAACTCACTAGATTTTGCATGCAATACAATAAACAATATAACTAATGCTATTTTCTTACTCAGTTATATGTCATGGGGACCACAACCCTAGTCTTCTACCATACTATCTAAGCCTTAGTTTATTAAGTTCGCATTCGTAATCATATTTAGGATCTTACTTAGTTCAACCCCCCTCCCATTTTTACTTTTTCGTATTGTTTGTTTTCTGGAAGTAGAACCAACGTCTGAGATAGAATACCTAGTAGAGTTGATTCAACCTATTCCCTATGAAATTGACCTAGACTCTTAATTGGGTAAATAAACTACTAACGATCGTCTATATTTCTTTCGAGAAGTAGAGTTGAATGTTATCACTGAACTCCATAAGTAAACCAATATTGATAATATGAAAATAAGAAAAATATCGATAATATGAAAATAAGGCAAGTATGACACAAGTAGCAGGATAATAGACAAAATAAGTAATAAACAAGATATACAAGATAAAGGAGGGCGAGGAAGGAAGTGTGCATGGGAGAATCAAGTCTACCATCTACTAGTATGAAAGATAGGATACTAAGTCTATCGGTAAGAGACGACTGACAAAAAATACTTAATATAACAATAAACCTAACCTATCAACCTAAGGTCTAACACACAACAATCTAGGAAGGGAGGATCACCTACAATTCAGAGAAGGAATAAGTTACACCAGCCAAAGCTACCAAGATACTACAAAGACAAGCACATATAATATCAGACAAAATCCGTTGGCATCCCATACTACCGAGAGTACATTCAGTAACAAATAGAACCCTGACTGACATTCCATACTATCGAGGAACCAAACAATAAATAATGTACTAGTGCTGGCGTTGCATGTGAATGCAATATATGATACATCTCCAGAGCATATATCCGCAAGTATTGTATGATCTACCTCAACCCAGCTAGCAAGGTAGGACCTGTAGTTCCCTTCACCCGATATAATGTCTCCCCCACATAAAGTTCCAAGGGGGCTCGAAAAACTCTTATGCATTGCCTAGTCCACCAGGACTTATCATAATCAATACCTCCGACGGTGATACTGGAGGACTAGTAGTAGCCATAATATAGAAAAGGCACCGATAGCTAGTCAAATTATAAGAACTGAAGTCATCCAGAGGCCTCCCATAATCTCAGGTAGAAAAGAGTACGTCCCCGATGCCTCAAGAGTATCAAATCTAGATTATCACATGATCCAAGTGGTATGAATCCCGATAAAAATCCAATTAATAGCCCAATTGATATCCACCACGTAAAGTTAGTTCAAACTAATGCCATATCAATAGTATGAGATCCATTTACCCACTTTATCTCTGTGCATAATAATGAGTCAATGTATGACTAGGATTGTACCACAAAATCAATGTAAATGAGCAACCAATACAATACATGTCATCCCAGTATTCAGACAAATCACACAAAGTTAGAAAAATAAGCCACTACCTCTATAAAGACAAAGGTTGAGAGAACTAACCAGGGGTCTAGCTACTCTTCAATCATGGCCTCGGGCCCAAAAATAAACAATAATATATAATCTAATGGAAACATCATGGGCAAACAACTAAGGATATAACTAAGGAGTTTCAAGCGACTAAAAATATGTAAGAGGCGACATCTATATCAACAATCATCACCTATATCAAGTCCATGACTCAAGTCAACAACTGAGCCAACTAATTGAATCTACAACCACATCGAGCCCCTTGAATCTCAGAATCTAACACAAGGTACATCACCCCAAAATAAGCCTTACTGGGAGACACAACTAGATACCGTAATGGTGAAGGTTTCTGCCTAAGAATCTAAGGCTCAACCTAGTGTAAGGTTTCCCACAACCTACCAAAAGGGATACTCTAGCCCAAATCACGCATGAATCAGTGTCAAGCCTAAACTAAGGTTTTCATATGTCAATACTAGTCCAAAGCTTGATCGAAAGTCGTGAAAAATAGAATAGAATGGAAAGAAATAGAGTACTAGCAAATACAATCCAAATTTACATGAAGCATATACTAAACAATATCAAGAAGAGCCTAGTCAAGAATAATGGGAGCCTCTGCCCATCTCGAAGTCGATCACACATACTCCAATCCACTCCATGGTAGCTATCCACATCTAAAATACCTCTTAATGCCGCCATAAAATCAAAATATGAATTTACACGTCAATACAAGCATTTGACATCAAAAATATAATTTTTAGAGTCGGATCTAAACTTGGATCAAAATAAAATTGTAGGACTCACGATGAAAATCTCAAAAACAACTCTGTAAAAAAGGTTATAAATGTAACAAAGAGCTTGTACCCCAAAATGGGGCACAATTCAAAGCTCTAAATGGAAGAAATTAAGTCATGCAAGAATTTTCCAAAATTTGGCAAAAAAGCAATAGGGGACAATAGTGAAAATGCAATATTCACCTCTAATGGAAATTCTACAGCTGAAAATAATCACACCACAACGATCTTCTCAAAAAAACCCCACAATCTAGCCTCTTGAATCACTTCAATTAGAGCTGTATAGCTCAAGAAATCGCAACCACCATTAAAGAGAAAAATCAAGAGGAGGACAACAGATAAAACTCATAAAATACCCCAAACAAAGCTTCAATGGTAGTTTTGACTACACCAACATGTTCTCCTCGTAAAACTATGCAAGATAGTCTTTTCAAATACTCAATTTGGACTTGAAATGCTCAAGAAATCACATTTTGAAGTTGGGGTATTAAGCTGAAAATCACTAGAAATTGACTTTTAAAGGCTCCAAAATTGTTCATTTCTATTGCTAGCCCATGGGTTGTGATTGCGATGAATAAAAATGATATTTCCAAAGTTTGTTCATCGTTATCGCGAGCCTAAGGGGTCATGATCGCGATGAACAAAATGGCTTGCACCAACTAAGTAAAAAAAACTAGTTAAGGCTCCGATGTTCGATTAGGTGCTCCGGATTCATTCGAGACTCCATAGACATAAATTATATATGAAATTTGATTAGAAATGACATTTGGACTCAACAGTGCAATATAAATTTCTATACAAGATCATTTCAATAAAAAGTAGGTCCTACACCCAAGTACTATTTTAAGACAAATTCTACCAAAGGGCACAAACTTAGACTGGAAGCCTTGGGACACACATGAAAAGTTGTTCTAGACCAAGTCAACATTCCGTAACTAACTGCGTTGTTAAAATTTGCATTTAGGCAAGTTTTCCAAGAATGTTGACCAAGGTCAACACTGGGATAAATTTCAACAGCCAAAATACTAAACCATTTAAAATCGCACCGAAGGCCTCAGAACTCGAGCCGACCATGCTTTAAGCCTAATTTGGCTATTCCAAAGGTGATGGAATAGTCATATTTCAATTTGAGGGTGTTTACCTATATTTTTTTTACCAAAGTAAACTTTCAAGTCATATTAATCTCAAAGTATGGAAAATTACAGAAAATCCAAATGAACAACTAGGCGACCAGGCTACCAGTACTAGTAGGTCATAAATGATCCAGGGTCGCTATAGGAAAACTCTAAATGCTGAAAAGATCAGAGAGTGGAAGAAATGACCTGGAGGTCATTGCAAGATCCACTACTAAAAAGACTTTCATCTGTAAAAGTCAAGGTCAATTGCAGTCTCAAGCATGAAAAGACAAAGATGTTGAGCTGACATTCTCTACTAGACCCACAGGCACCCCTACAAGGGGAACAATGCCAGGATGGAACTCTAGCTTGGAAGAAAACCTCAAGCTTACCTTAAAAATCCAAGAACTTCTCCAATTTCTTCCTTAACACCAATTCCTAGTCAACTGATCTAAAAGAAGCTGAAATTACCAAAATCACCCACAGAAACTAAAACCACAATGAAACCATCAAATTTGAATAGATGTTGAACCAAAGTAGAAGCAAACCAAGCCTACTTTCTAAAATACCTACCTTAAGCTCGAAGCCCAACCTCTCTATCCATTAGGATCACCGTGACAACCCTTGGCTATCTTAAACATTCCCAACACAGTCTGAATCCCCCTACCAAATTTCACAATAGAGGCTCTAAAGGAACTACATGCATCATCTGAATAACGGAGAACAATGAGAAAGTCTATGTCAACTGGTAGTAAACAAACATATTAACCCATCAAAAGTGACCCAAATTCATGCTTAGATCCCAAAATCACAAACTCGATCTGAAACAACACGTTTTGACTAACCACTCTACTGCCAAAGATAATCACCTTACTAATGACTAAGTTGTACCAAGCCCAGCTCAAGTAACCTTCGACTACTAGAAGACTTCCAAGAACTGGCACCATAAGCCCACAAGCTACTCTACCACTGAAAACCAAGCCTAACTACTTTAATCTAAGGTATACTAAGCTGGTAGGTGACAAACAAACATAAACAACTACCCAAAAATGACCCCAAAATACCAACTCCACTCAACTAACAACGTAGCTACCAAGCATAACAAAACCAATAAATTTAAGCTGAAATACCACTTTCTGAGGCTAACCCCTCTATTAAAATCCAAGAAAACACCAAGTCAAAAGGTGAAAACAAGCTCCGTCAACTGATTGGTAATAGCCCAACAACACCAACTCTAATCAAATAACATCGCAACTATCAAACATACCAAATGGATCTTCCATGGGACAATCACGAGCTTAAAACTTTAAGAATTACTTTGACCTCATCATGAAGATGAATCTTCTAAGTAACCCAATCCTCCAACCAACCTACAACTATGATGCCTGAAACAACCGTGGGACACTACCATTCTGACTCCAACTCACTGTCCTCAACCTTGGAAACTACTTCTACCATACCGGAGAACCAACCACAATATTAACAAGACACAACAAAGGTACCACTATAAAGTCCCATCCAGCCAATCCATTCGTCTAGAACACTCTGAAGAAGGAATCTTAGGAAGATTGAACAAACAAGTCATAACACCACAATCGAAAAAGGACCATGACAAAGAAAGGAAGTGATCCACAGGAACTACCTGCATCTACCTAAGACTGTACTACCTAGCACTCGCAACCATCTATAGCCATCAGTTCTAAACCTCAAAACCAAGGGAATAATATGAAACTAAGGAAACTTCTAAGTTTCCTAGGACCAACTACCCAACTAAAAGTCACACATGCCAATACACCCCCTTCTCTTAGCAGCAACCTCACACCAATTAACAACATAACTAGAGCAACCTTCTATACTAAATCGTATAGAGAAGTCAAAAATGAAACCCCACCAGGGGCAGGCAAGCTATACACAAAACTATGAGGTAACTACTCTATTGATATAATAAATATCAATCCAAATACTAAATCACCCACTACTAAAAAGAATCTACTACTAAACTTCGGCACATATACACAAATCTAATAAGATAATCACCAAAATCAAGAGATATATTTTACAAACCAGGTAAGCATCGGTGGGTACAAAGACCTCAACACCTATCTACTACAAACAAGAATATCCTAAAAAAGAATTCACATAAATACGATTGATACCTGGAGCCTCGCCCTCTATCTGGCTTGTAGAAGCATAGGAGGAATTATAATTGACCTCAGTCTGGATACCAAAACCACCTCTAGAAATACTTTGAGTACCATCTCTAGCCCAATGCGATATGGATCCTTGAGACTGATCTGGCTGAGTAGATTGTCCGGTTGGACTATGCTGGAAATACTCTCTAGATTGATAACCCATCTCCCTACATCTACGACAAGGCTAAAGAACTCTAGTCTTGGGAGTAGAAGAAGTATTCTCTATCTAGTGGGCCAACCCTTATTTGGGGCACTCTCGGGATCGATAATCACGTCTGCCATAGTTATAACAACCCGATGCTGAATGCTTTATAATAATGCGACCACTGTAAGTATAAAGTGCATCAGAACCCCTAGATCCCTTGCTTGAGCTAGAACTACCCTGTTCGATTACACCCTGCTAAGATCTTTAACAAGACCTATTATGAGAGTCCCTGCTCCTGGAAACCTGTGACCCATCTCTGACACTAGAGGACCATCCCTAACTAGTTATAGTTGACGCCTCTTACCCCTGACGTTGCATAGCCTGTTGATGTCGCCCAAATTACACCTTCAAATTAAGGATAAGCGGTTCTTGTCAAAATACAGTACCTAACAAAGATTAAGGTCAAATTCACAGGGAATATGGTCTAGACCTGGAGAAATTACGAGCAAGTTGAATGAATTAATCTACTTATTTCCTAAAATAAGGGGTTCAAATACAGTAAGTAAACCTAAACTAAAAGCAAGTGTGGTGAATTCAGTGAGAGAAGTAACTAAGGTATTATGTTTCCCATGAATTTCTAACTTAGTATAGCTAGAAAATCGTAATCTCTTCTAGTGTGTAACATGCAGAACTGGTAAGTTATCTTTACCAAACCCTTTGATCCAAGCGAGACGTAAAGTTTACTACATAATTTGATCCATCTCCGCAGTGTGACA
Organism: Solanum aculeatissimum; assembly: GCA_038996855.1. NCBI lineage: Eukaryota > Viridiplantae > Streptophyta > Magnoliopsida > Solanales > Solanaceae > Solanum > Solanum aculeatissimum. The sequence continues at coordinate 7,800 of JBCEWC010000069.1, read as the reverse complement.
TTACTAACCCTACCTTTTTTTCCAGTACAATCACCCCTTGATCCAGTTAAGTTAATTAGACGAGAGGGATCACATCGAATCCTATTAATTATTTTCTTATCCTATTCATTACCACCTTAATCTAGTCAACAACAATTAGGCGAGTTCTAACATTGGCCACCATTAAAAAGTATTCTAAATGAAGAAAATAATTAATACATGCATGCACCCTTTCCAAGAATTACAAATTATCTAGTTTTACGTTGTTAGTTCTTCATGGTTCTCACAAACCTTGTTGTAAATTTAGCTATGCATGATCATTATAAATGACAAAATTATGTTCTGGAATAACATAATTATACACTTACAATAATGAATTGAAGAACAAAAAATAAAAAATTCTCCACACAAAATCACAATGTAGTAATCTCAATGTAAGAATCACTAACAATGAGTTCTCAAATCTCCCTACTCTTTCTTAGGTGTTTCTGTCATTTTCTCGTGTCTCTCCAAAAAAGTCCTAAAAAAATATATTTATAATAAGTAAAATACAAATTAAAAAAGAAATAGGAAAATTGGATTTGATAAATCAAATAGACTAGGTTACGGGTTGCACAAGGAACCACGACTCATACTTGGACTTTGTAGTTTTCATCTCTCAAAATCTGCCTTCAACCAACAAGACCTACTTATGGGCCGTCTTATGACTTATGGCCGTAAAGGGTTTCATCTGCTAAATTTTCTGAAACTCTTCAAAACTTGGATCCTCCAGGCACGACCTTATCTATGACCTGTCATCAAACATACACCTCGTAAGTGACCTCCTCTAATATCACTTCAGAATTTTGCATCTTTTTTTATTCTTGACTTATGAACTCACATACGGCCTGTGAAGATATCTACGACTCGTCTGGCAACTCGTACTTTTCATATCTAAAAGTTTACCTTTCTATGGATCTGATCCATGACTCATCCTATGACTCATGGATTAAACCATGACCCGTAGAGTGTTTAGTAAATTCCCAAAAATTTGCATTCTGCAACATTTTTTCCAAAATCATACCAAATCCTGTAATCCTACAAAATCAACATAAAAACATATTAAATCCACTAACATGGCTTTGAGAACACATAAAATTCCAAGTTTAAAGCATCAAAAGTGTTGTATTTTAGCAGCGCATCAACACCTTTAAATTAACATTGTTACTTGTCCTCAAGTGACGAACTTAATCTACATTAGCAGTATAGCAACACACAGACCTCAATCTAATGGCATACATCATCTCTAAATCAACCTGAGATACCCAAATCTAACACATTTGTGCATATCAGATAGTTATCAAACAAACTAATGTAAATCAATATATATATGACAGTTATCACTAAACTAACCCAAAATTCACAGTGTAACTCAAGTTCCCTCACAAAAAGAAGTCTCATATCTCACACATGATAATATATCCAAATTTAATACTTGGGACTAATAAGATCACTCACAGTCATAACAGATAATCAAACAATGCGCTCAATACCATATGTTTGTTCCTATTCTCATGACCATGACCTTCAACTACTTGGATTAGGATCACTATAGGTTTTTCATTGCTTGTAACATAGGCTTACAGGGCTTTGGTATGGTATTTTTGGAACATAGTGACTAATGACCCTCCTTGACACTGCGTTATTTCATACTTTTGCCCCACCAACACTAATAGTTTCAACTCATTCTTCCCTTCTTCTTTTTCAAACCTTTCCTGGTGCCATATTCAAAATTTTAAGCTCATTGCCTTTTATTTTTCACATTCTTTTTCTTTTTGGCTCATTATTTAGGCATCCATTCATTTTTCTTGCACCCAATACACATTTTCCCTTTTTTTTATGCATTACTAGCTTCCATCCCCATTTCGTATGATTTTCTTACCCCAGCCATTGGTCTAAGTTGAGGATCATAATATCCACCTATGAACCAGGAAAAATTTTGATAGCCACCTTCAACTTAGGCTTTTTGCCTGAGTCGAGGTACATAATATTCAAGGATGGACCAGGGCTAACTTCAGAATTTCACATTAAAAAGGGCTTGGTTACTTAAGTGTTTACACAGAGAAAGGTACTTGTAAGGCTTAAATATTATGACCAACGAATTCATTACTCATTTGGTTGGTCATTTTGGGTTAAATGGACTAATATGAACAATGTCCTAAGATCCTCTCCTAACCAACTAACCTACAGTCTTAGTCAGAGTAATAGGGCAAGTTCTGAATTGAAGCACAATCTATGAATTATGCAATAAAGCTCACACATACTTGGCACAAATTATACTATCAACACAGGCTCTTAGATCATGCTTTTCATCACAATTAATCTTCACTTTATCAAAACAAACACTGTCAATTACTGATTTTACATGGTTGATATCAAATCTACCTAACACAAAAATTTGATGGGTATTGGTTTTTAACAAAATTAATATATGCCATAGACTTTAGTACAATATGCTTCTAATACTTACACATCCTAAAAATGTTGGTTCAATAAAAAATAAATGCCCTTCGGAAAAGAACACAGACAAGAAAACCTTACAAACTAAAAAATTAGGATAGTTATAGGCCTTGGTTACTCAGACTTTGCTGAAGCCTATAACTACCCACACCCCATTGAAAAAGAGTTGCACTGTCCTCATTGCAAAAAAATGAAGCAAAATAAAGCACAGGGGTCAAAAAGAACATACCTGAGTGCCTAAGCACTGGTGTATGGCTGTGTCTGACCACCCTAAACCTACCTGGTGGCCTCCTTAGTATCCAGAGCATGTCCTGAGGGTCCAACACCCCTCATCGTCTCAAGCTCATGTGCCTATCGAGCCCTCTTATCTATAATGGATCCCAATATAGAAGCCTAGAACTATTCTATCTCTGTTAACTTCTTCTCTCATCTCACAACATCTGGATCATCATCCTCTAGATGAGGCCTCTTCCCAAGGGTGCAGAATGGTATCTCCTCAGGAGCAAACAAGTCAACAATTACCTAAGTAGTGTCAGACAGAAGAAGCACAAGGGGTGCTGACGCTACTGATCTCATATCGGTATGGACATATTGGACCTCCTCCCGAATGGCTATCAAATCATCACTCTGGGCTGAATTAAGGTTCTACTTCACTCACCTCTCAAAATTATCTATGCGGTCGTGTACCGGTGCAAGTCCTTGAGGGAAAGGTGGTGGAGGCTTAGGTAATGGCTTCAACTGCCTAAGTGTGACCACATCATTGCTCACCCCATCCCTAGCCTTGTCATCATCAGTCTCAGCATCCTTGATCTCTACCATCTCCTCATGAACCTCAGCATCATCCACCAACATTGGTGGGTATGTAGTCTACTTACCACCTCGTGTAGTTAGTGTCAGGCACTGCCCATCATTCTTTGAATTCTACACTGTGTTGCTTGGAAATGTACCCTTCTGATGATGCTGGTTCAATTGTGTGGATATCTGACCAAATTGTTGCTCTAGCTGCTTAATGGACACAGAATGAGACTCAATCTTTTGATTAATGCTTGAAATATATTTTTTCATCCCCTGTGGTGTCTTATCTTGGGTATTAGCCTTCGTCAATAACTTATCAAATATCTCTTCAATATGAGAACTACCAACCCTAGAATCACGATTTTGTGGTGGCACATATACACCATTTTAATATCCAACTCTGTGACCCCAATTGCTATCTCTATCTTGATCCTTATTCCTGTCATAGTAACCTTCTCGGTTGTTATCTCTAGAAACACCAACTCTGTTTTAGTTTCGACATTGATTCCCTTGACCTTGGCGCTAATAGTCCTAATTGGACCCTGGGCATTAGTCTGGGAACCCCCCATTTGATCAGTCACAAAGCACGAGTCCTCCTCATAGTAAGGCTCCTTATACATGGGGGCATGAGGTGACTGTTCGCTAACCGCATTAACTCGCTCTTGATTATACTTCATCAATAATCCCACATTAGTACTAATTTGAGCCAACTCTCATATCATTTCTTCATTGATCTTGTCCTGTTCTGGATTGGTACTAATTGAGAAAGAGCTTTTAGTCATCGACTTGTCTCTTGAGCCCCATGCACAGTTGGTCTTGGCTACCTTTTCTAGTCGCTCGGCTACCACAGGAAATATGCAATCCATGAATGATCCTCCAGTTATGGTGTCAGCCACTGCTTTGCAATTATCATTAAGTACACGATAGAAGATCTCCACTAAGGAATCATCAACAATCTTGTGGTCTGAAACACTCCTCAAGCATTTTGTAAATCTCTCTCATGTAGTGTTTATTGAATCAACAAGCAATTGCTCAAAGTTATTAATCAAATCCTTCAGCTTTAGCTTCTTTGACCTGGGAAAGAATCTCTTAAAAAAGGATTTCTGCATCTCTACCCATGTAGTTATAGAACCTTGTAGGATCTTAGATAACCAAACTGTTGCATCGCCTATGAGAGACAATGAGAAGACACTGTATCACCCCTCATGTTTTAGGCCTGGAAAACTATAACACAAAAAATTTATTAATGGTCCAAATTTATGAGCTATTTTACAGGCCGTATAAGCACGTACGAGCTGTAGATGGTATGTAGGTAGGGCCCAATAAAAATAGAAAATTGAAGGATTGCAGGAAATTTACTTACGTATTAATAGACAAGATCGTAAAAGAACCTAAAACTAGTAAGTTGGTCTTATAGGAAGAGGCCTTAAGGAACCAAAGTTTGTTTAAGTTTGGAAGCATGTCATGGAAGGGCTTACGACCCATAAGTTTTTTGATGGGTCATCTGTGTATTCGTATCTCGGAAGCTGCAATTTCAGTAGCTCAACTTTTATGACACACTTACCTATGAGGCAAGTTATGAGTCGTACATTCATCCACTACCCATAAGAGGGATTTCGTGGACAACTCTAGCAGTTTTTAATGAAGAGTTTTTTTACTTTCCCAATCCAAGTCCTAAACTATGTTATTTGGCTACTCTAACTACCTTAATCGACCTAGCCTCTATAAGTCTTATTCCCAAGTCATCCAAAGCCTTTAATCCCCAAAAATTCTCCTAAGGATTTTCAATATTTCTCTCTCTAAGTCAAGGATTTCATTGAAGCAAAAAATTTAAAGGTTTAATTAAGTCCAGACTTCTCTCTTCAATTCTTAGGATTCTACTTGAGGTTTGTAAGGCTTCATTCATGGGTTAGTTTTATCCATGAAGCCCAATTCACAACCTTATTTTTACCAAAATTCATGATGATCTTTTATAGATTTTTAAACTATGATTCCTAATGCATGGATTGTGATTCCTATATGATGATTATGACAAATTATGCATAAATTATGATGAATTTCATGACGTATAAGATTTTCAAGCTAAAGTATGTGATTTCAAAGTATGCATGATTAGGGCTTAATAATTTGGTCTAGGTTCCTTTGTCAATGATCTAACTTTTTTTAATTACATATTTTCTCTATGAATCCTACTTAATTGCATGATTTTAACTCAAAGGTCCATGAGCTCACACTTGACCCTAGTATCCTATGATAAAGCTATGTTTTTCTATGTGTATGATCTCAATTTTGAAAAGTATGTTTTAAATGATGATGATGATATTATGAAAGTGTAATGACCCAAATTTTTTCAAAAACTCCATATGGTTGTTCTTGTATGATTTTATACTGATCATGGTTGAGTTTTGGTAGCCATGGATTGAGTTTAAGTGGCCGAATGCAAAACGGATCATTTGGTGGCCTAGAGAGGCCGTTTGAGCAGTAAGCTTTGAGGGAACATAACTTTTGATGCAGGTTGAAATTTGTGAGCAACTACATATCAAATTGAATATCATTGTATTATATTTGCAACACAATTGTTTTCACTTGATTCAGAGTTCGTATGAGGAAGTTATGGCCAAAATAGTGAGACTGCCTGAAATTCGGAAGACGATGGGAATAGGCCCTGAAAATGGCCCAAGGCTAGGACCACAGACCATTTCAGGGTCCACGGTCCATGTGGGGGTGTGTGTCATGGTCCATTGAGGTCAGGGTGGTCTGGACCCACCCCATAGACCAAGTGAAGTCTCACTGAGCACCCCATGGTCCGTGAGACCTCAAACGGTCCGTGTGGGTGGCCGTCAAGTGAGGCAGTGGCTTGGCCAAGCTGTGGGGTTGGTTACTGGTCCAAGTGTGGCTCCACGTACTAGTATGCGGTCCGTGTGAAGCCACACGACCCGTGAACCCCCTCGTGAAGTGTTCCAGAAAGTCTCCGAGAGTTCGAGCCAAAGAAGAAACTAAGGCATGCCTCACGGGAAGTTGTACGGCCAGTGTGTTGGTTGATGGTCACTGTAGCTCAATCGTGTAGCACTGTGTGATAGTTAATTGTCTATTTTATTAATGGTTAATTCGTAATTTAATTACTCCCTAGGCCTCTTTTTGGCATCCTAAGGTCCCCTAAACCCCCTTAACCTAACCCTAACCCCTTTTCATCCATTCTAAGGATCCTCATTACTTTTTGAAAAATACTAAATTCTCTTGACCTCCATTGTTGAAGCTTGAAGAAATTTGGGGAAGACAACCTTTGCTTACTTCATTCTTCAATTCCTTTGGTTATTGTAAGGTATGTGGGTTTTGATTCAAGGTTTTCCTTTCATCCTTGAAGACCCAAGAACCCTCCTCTTTAAATTTGATTTTTAAATTTTCAATTAAGGTTGGGTTCTTTAAATTATGAAGTAATTAGTTAATTGGGATTATGTGCTATAGAAATTAGGTGTTTTAAGATTGATTTAAACTTGAATTTCATGAAGGTTTAATGGTGTTGATAATGATCAAGTATGCATGTTCCTTATACCTTTAAATTATGCATGAGTATTACTTGAATGATGTTTTAATGGTAGATTTAACTTGAATTTCTCATGAACTATTCTTGAATTGAATGTAAAGTTTGAATTCCATTATCTATGCTACTCACATTGTTCCTCATAGCATTACATGCATGATTCATGGTTTATGATGAATGTTTTGATGTGGGCTAAGTCCCAAGCATGTCTATGACTATGATTTTGAACAAGTATGGGTTAAGGCTAAGTTGTGATCACACTAAGTCTATGTTATGGCTCTTTGAGCAACATGGGTGTTTACACCACTATGATTTTACAAGCATGATATGTATGGAGCTACTCTTATGCATAAAGTATGACATGAAAGTTATTTGGATTTTTAGCCCATGATGCATGACTATAACTATGTTTAAACTCTTGTTAAGGATGTATAATAGTATTTGAAAGTATGTTTGGCTCCCAAGCCCAAGTATACATGTTGTGAAGTCTAAGTGTCAAGTTTCACTTTAAAAGAATGTATATGTATATGTATTCTTGTGAGATGTGGATTTAACACCAAGGGATTGGAGTCGGGGTGGGCTATCTTCACAGGGTCAATACTCTTTTTCGTCAAACTATGTGCCTCCATAGGTATGATATGTCATGTTATGTACATCTTTCCGAAATGAGAGACCCATAAGGAAGGTTACCATCACACCGAAATAGGAGACCCGTAAGGTGTGGTGTGTTCTACCCTTGGCAAGTAGACACCCTCATCTCGATGCGGGGGCCTTGCATTAGGAGTTCATGTACTAGCTCACATAGATTGTGATGTCGGTTATGATACCATCCCCTCTATATTAAGTATTGTGGTATTTCATGCATCATGATTTCATGGCATATTGTATATAGTCCTTTCTTATATTTGGTTCTATATATGTGCCCTTGTCATATAGGTTGCCATAGGTTCATGTGCATATGCATTTGCATGCCTGCATACTTAATG